>JBDJHY010086493.1:0-13791 GCA_039654485.1 Withania somnifera
TTTGTATCAACCCCCTCAATACCCACGCATAATAACAATCATTGCATAGAATTTTGGGGCAAAGGGATCAGGTAAACAACTATAAAACCAAAAGGCATCACCAAATCATGATGCAATACATTGTTTTTCATTATAAGGAACCAACCACCACCCCAAGAAGATACCCTCAATTCAACATATAAATTAGAAATATCATTAGCCTAGGCTAGCATGAAATGAAGTTACAGTTCATATTCCTACTTGTATGTATGAATTCTATTGAAATGAGGATAACATTCTAACCTTTAGTGAACAATAATTAGAGAAACAAATGAAGAGATGGATGAAAATGTTGATTCTTGAGAAAAGAAAAAAGAAAGTTTTTGTCAGAGAGTAAGTATTGTGAATAGGTGAAAGTAGAGGGGTGGTTTGTTTAAATAAAAACTAAAATTATGACTGTTGGAAGAATATAAAATAAACTAACACGATGGTATAAGTGACCACTATGTCTGATCGCTTCTTGAGGTAGCGGTCCGTCTTCTGGTACCTATCACCGCCTTTTGAGGCAGTGTGCTTGGGACTTGAAAGGTTGGACCACCGTTTGAGATGGTGGTTCACTGTCCAAGATGGAGGTAGCCACCGTATGAGACATATTCCCAGAGTCATTCCTTTTACACCTCTAATTTCCCATACCTGCAAATACGCAACCCTATTATGAAAATAAAATGCAGAAAGTAAGACTTGGGTTGCCTCCCGACAAGCATCGTATTTGACGTCATGGAATGACATGATTTTCAACTTATATAAGCTCCAAGCATACGGATAACATCAACCTTCCACTTAATAGGATCCCCCACAAGATAGTGTTTAAGATTTTGGAAATTCACCACAAATTTAACCCATCATTTCCCCCTAACTCAACTGTACCGCTAGGGAAAACTTGCAATACCACGAACGACCCTAACCACTGTGGTTTTAGTTTGTTCGAGAATAGATTTAGCCTTAAATTGTACAACAACACATCATCTCCTAGAACAAACTCTCTTTTCAAATTTTGACATCTTTTCAAATTTTGACATCATGTCACTTCTTCATCCTTTCCTTGTAGACCACCGATATTTCAAATGCTCTCAATCTAAATCCGTCCATATTATTTAAATAGAGCAAATGGTTCTCGTCAGCCACGTCTCAATCAAGGTTGAGCTTTCTTAGATCCCAATGAACATGATGCTCTAGTTCGTCGGGCAGGTGGCAAGATTTTCCATACACTATTTGAAAAGGAGACATTCCAATGGGGTTTTTATAGGTGGTCCGATATGCCTAAAGAGAATCATCTGGATTTTTTGACCAGCCCGCCCGGTTGGCATTGACAGTCTTCTCAAGAACATTCTTATCAGTTCAAGGCCTCCACTTGGCCACTAGCTGGAGGATGATACGGGGTTGTTACTTAGTGTTTGACCTCGTACTTGATGAGTAATCCCTCAAAGAGTTTTTTGTAAAAACGCGCCCCACCATTACTAATGATGGCTAGGGGTGGGTACAATTTGGTTGAAATCAAAAAATCGAACCAAACCGAATTTTTTTAAATTTCGGGTTTTGTTTTTGGTTTTTGGGGGTGGATTTGGTTTTTGTTTTTAAATATTTTAGTTTTCGGTTTTTAGAATATAAAATTTCAATTAACCAAAAACTGAAATTATTTGGGCCTGTGTTGTTACCCTTACCCCGACCCAATATTAAACTCTGAATTTCATTTCATTTTCACCATTGGGCTTTCTTAAATTATAACTCAAATCATCTGTGCTGACTAATTGGAAATTTGGCATTATTAACAAGGCTGTTTTGTTCCTCATTTTCCTTAAATATGATTATTTTTATTTATTTTTTCAATTACGATTATATTTTCAGAAGTCATTTACAGTGTTGAAAGGAAAATATATTATTTATAATATTCTAATATGCATCCATAATATTTGGGTATCGAAGCTCAATATTTTAATTTATAAGGCTCAAACCAAAAATTGAACCGAAAAAACCAAAAAAACCGAAATTGAAATTGTAAAAACCGAAAAAAACTGAACTTATTTTGATTCGGGTTCGGTTATTAGTTTTATGAAACTGAAAAACCAAATGCCCACCCCTAATGATGGCTCGGGGGGTACCAAACTGGGTGAAATATTTTTCTTCAAAAAGTGGGTCACACTTCTACCCTCATTGTTTGGTAAAGCGACCGCTTCCACCCATTTTGACATATAGTCAACTCCCACAAGGATGTATTTATTACCACATGAGATCACAAATGGCCCCATAAAGTCAACATCCCACACATTAAAGATTTCAACTTCAAGTATTGGTTTTATCTGTATCTTGTGCCTTCTAGTTATGCCACCATGCATTTGGCATCGATGACATGCCTTGAGAAACTCTATGAGTGGTCCAAATGGGTCCATGATGACCTCCAATAGGTGAAGCATGACATTGTTTAAAAATGGCTCTTGATTCCACATCTGACATACATCGCCAGATCATCCCATCTGCATACAAGAAAAATAAGTATGGCTCATTCTAAGAATACCACTAAACATTCCTAAAAATAGTTTCTTCCTTTAGGAGTCCATCCCATTTGGTAACTCCCCATAAATAAAGTAATTCATAAAGTCCGTATACCATGGGACTTTACCCTTTTCAAGAATCATTATTTTCTAATTGGGGAATGCCTTATTAATCTCCCAACTTTGGTCATGATCATTTATGGCTAGCTCCAATCTTGAAAGATGGTCCGTTACTTGATTTTTGCAGTCCTTCCTATCCTTGACAGTAAATTCAAACTCTTGTAAGAGAAGTATCCACCTAATTAAGCATGGTTTAGTCTCCTTCTTTGCCATGAAATAGTTGATAGTTGAATGATCTGTGTGTACTATCACCTTAGTGCCTAAGAGATTGGCCCTAAATTTTTCAAACCATACACAATGACTAGGAACTCTTGTTCAATCACAATATAATTTCTTTAGGCAACATTCATGGTCTGACTTGTATAGTAAATCGGATGGAAACAATCTATCCTTCTTTTGGCCTAATGCTATTCCAAGAGCCAACTCGCTTGCATCACACATGATTTCAAAAGGAGGAGATCAATCCGGACCCACCAGGATTGGAGCTATATTGAGCTTCTCTTTCAATGCCTCAAAAGCTTTCAAACACTTGTCATCAAATATGAATTTTGCTTTTTTTCAAGAAGCTTGCACATCGGGAGAGCAATTTTGGAGAAGTCCTTGATAAATCGATGATAGAAGCTTGCATGACCAAGGAAACTCTTGACCTCTTTAACATTTATTGGTGGTGGAAACCTTGAGATAACCTTAACTTTTGCTGATCAACTTGACTGCCTTGTTTAGAATTTTTTTGCCAAAGCACAATTCCTTCCTTAATCATGAAATGACATTTCTCCAAACTTAGAACAAAGTTTGTCTTCACATATCTCTTTAATTCCATGCTAAGATTCTCAAGGCATTCCTCAACAAGTCACCCACCACCAAAAAATCATCCATGAAGACTTTGATGGTGTCTTCCACTATGTTGGAAAAATAGACATCGTGCAACGTTGAAAGGTGGATGGGGCATTGCATAAGCCAAATGACATTTGTTGAAAATAAAATGTGTCATATGGGCAAGTGAAAGTACTTTTCTCTTGGTTATCTGAGGCTATTGCATTTTTATTATAGTCAAAATAACCATCAAGAAAACAATACCAACCTCTCTCTGCTAATCGATCAAGCATTTGGTCTATGAAAGGCATTGGGAAATGATCCCTTTCAGTGAAATAATTTATCTTTCAATAATCCATGCATACTCTTTACTTAATAACGGGTCTCAAGTAATACGAGCACGGATAGCACCTACCCATCCCGACCTTTCATACGGAGTCAGGTGAAGGAGCTGTAAGCATTGCAAGCGACCATGTGGAAGAGAAATGCTTGGGAAGCCCTTGTCAAGACATGTCAAGGGATATTCAACTATAGAAAGCTTTTGGGATGCAATATGTGATGATCCCAGAACTTAAGGGGCTTAATTGAAGATCCCAAAACTTTTGGGGCTAATGTGAAGATGCCAACACTTTAGGGACCAAAGTGACATTTTTGTAAACTTATAATAGCTATAAATAATAGAGTTTGCAGTAATTTTTAGTTTAGACATTGATGAAATATTTGAACTCCTTTGAAAGATTAGTTCGTAGCCTTAGAATAGCTTTTTAGACATAATTTAGCATAGCCGTTGTGCGTAATTGAGGGTGGATTTCCTTGGTTGCTAGATAACTTCTTTTAAATATTCAATCAAAGGATTTTTTCATTTATGGATTCAAATTCGATTTCCTTTTATTGCATGTTTGGGGTTTATAGTGATTCACATGTTCGATTGAAAGGTGAGGGTAACCAGTCCCTTGTTGTTTATAAACCGGTGAGTTTATTATAAATTTCCATATATCTTTTCATTTTGTTTCTTTCTCCCTTATTTTCATGCGCCTCATATATCGATCCGCATCAACAAGGGTACAAATTCATTCTTTTCAATTTGGACTATCGTTATTCCCCCTTAATTTGGCACACATTGAATCGAACTCACCCATGAACTGTTTGAGATTGGGTACACTACCCCTATATCAAACCATTTAATGATATCCTTTTTCACCACCTCATGCATAGTCTTGCTGAATCTCCATTGGTGTTCCACACTACCAGTGGCCTCGGAATCAATTAAATTTTGTAGGTACAAATACCCAGAGGGATGCCAATGATATCTGTGATTAACCATCCGATAGCCTTGATAACTTTCGAAGAACTGATCCCAAAGCGTCTATTTTCTATTCTAGCAAGGATGATGAAATGATGACAGACAATGTATTGTCACTTCCCAAGTAAAGATATTGCAAGTGACTTGGGAGGACCTTTAACTTAAATGTTGGTGGCTCATCAATTGAGGGCTTTACTGGTGGGTTGGCCCTATTCTTTAAATTAAGATCCAACTTTGTCGTGTTTCTTGGGCAGTACCCCAACCCTTTTAGTGACGTCGCCTTATCTCCTTCATAGTTTAACAATACCGCCACAAGGGACTCATCAGTACTCTCCACTTCAGTGACTTGTGCAATGACCTCTTCAATAATATTAAGTACCGCAATGATAAGGAAATTGTTTGGTTGTTCCATGGATTTACACACATTGAAAGTCACCTCTTATTCAATTCAAACAGAACTTAAGTTTCTCACTTTCAACACCACAAGGGCCCTTCCCGTAGCAAGGAATGGTCGGTATAAAATAATTGGAATCTCAATATCAACTTCACAATCTAAACACTACGAAGTTAGTTGGGAATATGAATTTGTCAACTTTTACCAACACATCAAATAAGATCCCAATAGATCGCTTGATTGACGGATCCACCATCAATAACCACATCGTGGTTGGTTTTGGCACTCTCAAACCCAACTTCTTGTAAATAACATAGGGCATAAGATTGATACTTGCCCTGTAAACTCAAAGAAGCCAATTGTACATGGAATATTAAAAGCTCCTAGGTCTTCTTTCTTGACCACTAATGTGTTGGTCACAATAGCACTACAGTTGTGAGAGACTTCTACGGTCTCAAATTCCAAACACCGTTTCTTGGTCACCAACTCTTTCATGAATCGAGCATAGACCGAGATTTGCAACAATGCATCTATTAGTGGAATGTTGATGGAAAAGCTTTTGAACATAGACAAGAATTTTCAAAATTGTGAGTCCTCACTTGTTTTATTGAGTATTTGAGGAAAAAATGGCTTCACCTTGGGTAAAAACTTCTTTAAAGAGGCTTCCACCACCTTCTTCTTAATAACCGACATGAATGGTTGAGTAATCTTACATGTCTCAACTTCCTTGGGTTTCATAATTTGCAACTCATCATCTTCAATTGGCTCTTGGCCAACTACAACCTCTTTTCTACCTTTGACCTTTAGGGAGTGCTTCTTTTCACTTTGATCATCCACATTTAGAGCAACAAATCGATCATCATCGTCTACAAGAAACCCTTTACTGCTTTGAGTGACCACGACCATGCAATAAACATTATTCTTTGAATTGAAGACCGTGTCACTTGGTAATACCCCCTTTTGAAGAGGGTTCAATTACGTGGACATTTGGCCCATATGGGCCTTAAGTTGCTTGATTGTAGAGGATGAGATGACACTATGTGGTTCATGAAAGATATGGCACCCTTCATACTGTGCATATTTTGGTTCATACTCCGGATGTATTTATTGGTGCCATCCACTTTCTCAAGAATTTTTTCCAAAATTGCTTCTATATTGAAAGTAGATGGCGAGCTCTCGAACTCTTATGATATAGCCCCTTAATTTGGAGGAACATAGAGGTCTCCATGGTTCCTCACCTTCCAATCCCAATAATGGTCTAGAACATCTCTTCCTCTCTCATGTTCATTGTCATACCAATTTCCCTCTTACTCTTTGTACCAACCTTGATTCCCGGTTTTCCATTGATAGGCTGGCCGAGAACCCATACCTTGACCAGTCATGAATCTCACCTCTTTATCATACATAGAATAAAAATCCCCTTTCTTTTTAAATTTCTCACCTTGGTTATTTACGGCATGCACGGCTTTGGGTGGAACACCCATGATGTGTTTAGTCACAAGGTCCATCTGTGTCATCATTTTGGCCATCTTCTCCTCAAGGTCCTTAGTTTGTTTTGACCACGCGAAGATGAAGAGGAAGCACCCATTTCCACCTCGGCATCTCGAGTATGCCACGCCCTATTTTTTGTGGCTAGTTCATCAAGCAGAAATGTAGCCAAACCAAAAGTGGCATTTGCTAGCCAATGTCTTGTTTAATGGACTAAGTGCTAGAACATTTGAAGCAACACTTTTTCAAGAAAATCATGATCTAGACACTTGGCAACAACTTTTTTGAATCTTAGCCAAGCCTCATGCTAGGGCTTTTGGTGAGTAGATCTGAAGTTTGTAATGGTATTCCAGAGTTGAACCACCCGGGAAGGTGGAAATAATCTTATAAAAAAGGCTTGTTTCAGCTCTTCCCATATGGTAATTGACTAATGGGAAGGTCCCCCAACCATAAAGTCGCCTCACCAGTTAGAGAGAAGGGGAAGAGTCTCAACCGAAGAGATTCTTATAAGATGTTCAAGATGATGAACGACGTGCACACTTCAAGGAAGTTTTTTAAATGTGCATGTGGATCTCATGTGGCAAGCCCCCAAACAATCCTTTCATTTGGAGTAAATGTAGCATCGTTCTTGTCACATGGAATACGACATTTTCCTCAACTTGGGAAAGCCGGATAACACTTGCAAATCTTGTATCATTTATATGTTCCTCTTCAACCTCTGATCCCTCCTAATTATAGGAGCGACTTCTATGGCTACTCTTATCCATCGTGCTGCCTATTTGAACACAAGGAATAAACCATGTGAAATTCAAGTAACTACCACAAAAAAATGAAAAATTATACTAATAAAGTGAAATTAAACTTTTCACTCCCCGCCAACCACGCCAAAATTGATAACACTCAACTACACCTCGAAATCGGTCGATAAGTGTACGCGACCGTTGTCAAGTATAATTACCCAACCAAGAGTCGAGGTCGAATTCACGGGGAGTGATTTAGCCTATATTCACAGCGGTGTAAGAGTACACTAGTCAATGCTAATTAACTTCAATAAAAAGGAAAAATAAAAAATGGGGGGTTTCCTATTTCTATGAATTTGGAATTTTCATGTTATCACATGTTATTGGTTTGAAACACGGTTTCAATTAGTAGGATGAAATTACTGGGGAATGTGCTTAGATACAATTAATTAGTGGCAAGGGTGATGGGGAACTATATATAATTTTCACATATAGGTGTTAGGTAAACTAGGTCACAAATGAACAATTAAACATCTCTATTCTGTTATTCATAGTATTCATGACAATTTCTCAAAAGCATAAACACACAATTGCGCACAACCTTTTGTTTCACTATCTACCAATCTTTCTCTAGTATGGTAATTAGGTGGGGTGAATCAAACCCAAGGCTACTATTAGTTTCTCAAGCATAACTCCACTCTCATAGCAACTATACTTGGCTAAACATTAAATTAGATTTTGCAACCTCCATTTCAATATACAACATGACCCCAACAATAGACCCAACACCTAGGCAAATTATTATTTAAAAACCCATCACTCATAGCCATTAACTACTCCATATCATTCAACATATTCCCAAGCATAAGAGATAAGCTACACATTACTAAATTGAAAGAATAATTACTATTAAGTGGTACATAATCAGACATGTTTCCAAGTTGACAAGCCCAAAAATGTCCAACAAAGCAGTAAAATAACTTTTAATTTAGGAATCAAAGCTAACATAAAGATGATTTAATTTACTAAGTCTTTGTTCACTCTTCTCTTTTCTATATTTGGTAGAGACTTCGTCAATTTTTCTCTCTATATGTCTCTCTATATAAAACGATTTTGAAAAACCTTTTATATATATCTTCGAAAAATCACTTTTTTATCTTGAATTCTCGTGACGGTGGCCTAAGTAAATCACTGCTATCTTGGACGGTGGTCAGCCTTGTCCCTGGTTGGCCATCGTCCTTGGCAGAGCGGCAGGCTTCTTGGACGACACTTTCCTTGAGATGGCAACACCGCCACTAGGGATGGAGGTGACCACTGTTAAGGACGATGGTACTCCATTTGGGAGGTGTGGTCCTTCGTCTTTGACAGTCTCTTCTATTGGACTTTCTGGGCTACATGGCAATTGAGACATCTAATGGCGGTCCGCTGTCAGAGACAATGGTACACTTATCATCTGCCATGAAGACATTTTTGCTCCAAACTTTGCAATTTAGTTCTATTTTACTTGGTTCCTTAAAAATCATACATTTACCTGAAAAACACCAGGTTAACATCAGAACTTGACAAAACAGTATCGAAAACAGGCAATTTCATAATGTAATTAGGCGTAATGAGTGGTTTATAGGCCATTAATCATTCTCTCATAAAAAGAAATACATAAAGTATAAGGAGCCTAATAAATCTTCTGGGAAAACAAGCAGCTACCTCATCAATACTCTAGAAATTAAAAACCATGGGGTCTAGACTGAAAAGCTAGTTATGATGTCGGGTTCCAAACCTACACAAAAGATGTAGAAAAATAAAGGGTGAGTACCAAAATCAATAGGTACTCAGCAAAATCTCGGTTGATATTGATAAAAAGCAATGATGAGAACTTAACACCCAACACAGAACGAACCTCCAATAACTACAACCTACAAACAGATGATATATCCAGTAGAATATTACAACTAATAAATACAAGGGAGGTTTCGATAGGTATACTCGCATTATAAGAAACCAATAATGACTAACCTCAATTAAATAAATCATAAAAATACCATAAGGATACTCAATTTAAATCAACCTCAAGTACCATAATATCACCCCTAACCTGTCATCAACTCAAAATTCGTATTGGTAAGATTCCACTAGTCGTGTTGCTGACTTGTGGAAAGGGTCTCTCAGCACCCTTCTTAGTTCCTAACTCATGAGTCTACTCGTAGTTCAAAGGGTACCATCACGCCCTGATTCTACACCCTTGATGAGGCACAGTGTTGAGAACCCCGAAGGACCCTCAACTAACCCTGAGTATCTAGTGCACAAACTAATACAACAACACAACATGATAAAAGCAACTGAAACAACAGAACTAATCGATAATGTTGGGTTATTTATATAACATGAAACTAAAGTAGTCAGTAATAATGAAATAATCAAGTATCAAAACTGATCACACTAAATATCATGTCTGAAAGCCTTTATTGACTAAAAATACTAGCTAGAACATATATCTGGCTCATTAAGAAATACAAATATATATAGTAAGAAATGAGTGATAAATATGCAATTGTACACTGAGAAATGAGGTCCTAGAACCATGAGGAATCACCTCTAGAAATCTATTAGACAGAGATCTAAACTATCCACGAACCCAGAATAGATAGCCTGGATCTATAGGGTGAGTGTAGGCAAAGTATATGCGTCAATACTTCTGCAATATACTGAGTGTACAGGCATAAAAATAAATAAATTTGAACATACGAGTAATATTTTACCAATACTCAATCTGAAAGCCTGGGATTTAAAATAGGGAACTGAACAACACTAGTGCTACATGGAACTGAGTTGTATATAGAAAAACTAATAAATCGTGCACTATGATAAATCATGAAACTGAGGTGCATTGACTTACATTTAATCCAAAACATGCTTAAAAATAAATATCATAATTGTAGTGAAAAGTCATATCTGCTATAAATTAATGAGTCATACAACTTATCTAATCATATTGTAAAACTAAAAGCTGAACATAAGTGTGAGATTCTCGTAATTGACTGAAACCATATGAGCCTCATGGAGTTTAACGTAAAAACCAATTGGTAGGGTGCCCTATACCCATCCAAAAGGATAGAACATGGTTGGCGTGGATTCAATAAACTGATAGCTGAGCCTAATCAGGCTAAAAATCCTAGGATAGCAATATAATTTTGGGATTAGGGTGTAACTTACATTGGTGGAAGACATGATTCCCCATCCTATAGGTTCTTGGTACTACTCTAAAAACTTAAATATTGGTGCTCATGCTATACTGAACTTGATTAGTGAAATAATGCTTTAGTTAAGCCTGCACCATACTAGTCATACTGAAGTAAACTGAATCTGTGATTATTTTGATTTTGAAATACTGAATGTGCTTAAATTAAGCCCAAAAACTAATATTTATCATACTTTGTGACCAAAGATCAAAATATACTGAGAGGTGCTATACTTAGCCTAAAAACTGTTCTTTTATGCATAATTAGCAAATACTTGAAACATTGGATGAGACCTGAAAAATATGAAACATTGGATGAGACCTGAAAAACATTCTTAAAACTGAATATAGATTGAGTTTTATCATGTATCCATGGGGGAATAACCACTAGCATAAACAATATCATAAAGATAAAACTTACATGAGAAACTTGATTGAAAATTGAAATGATGCTTAAATAAGAAGATAATCTAAATATTATATTTTGACCATGGAAAATCATGATAGAACTTGTGAAACTTGTCTATAATCATGAAAATATTATAAAATACTAGATTTAGAACATGTGGCTAGATTTGAACCCTAACTCATTGAATCATGGAACTCATCTTAAAAGCTGAAAATTTTGGGCATGAAAGCGAAAAAAAATCTTTCATTAAATACCCACATACCTATTGACTAAGAATTCTAACTGAAACTTTGTTGGAGGAACTTGGATTTCTGAACTTGAAGGTGAAGAAGAGAACCCTAGACTTGCCCTGAGAGAATCACTTTATTTTCCTGAGAAACTGATCATAGAGTAGGGAACTTGGCTAAATGCGGCTATATATTACCCTTAAAAGAATTTAAAATAGCATGTATTAAATCTAGAAAGAGTAGAAAATGATTGGGATGCCCTTACTTAAATCTGCTGAAAAACTGTTGGGGCGATATAACGGTCAAAAGTATGGTTCGTACTGTGCATATTACGATCGTAGGTTGGACCATAATATAGGTATCTTAACTGAGTTGTGGGACCTATACAATGGAAATACAATATGATCTATGTTGTTGGTCTGTATCCTTAGGGTCTAAAAATATAAATTTTCAAAATATTGGCACTACGACTAATAGTAACTTTCGTATTATTAGTATCACAAACCGTGATGTTGTCCATAAAATGAAGGTTCATAACTGCACTATGCAGGTCCTCAAGGTACGGGGAAAGAGTAGAGTTCTTACTATAATAGTACAATCCTTAGGCTCGATCGTAGGTTGGTCCTGTATAATTTTTTCCTAAATTTCTACCAAGTCTAGGTATTGGTCTAAGCATGAATTTGTATGGGTATTTAAAGTATCTCCCTCTTAGGATTATTTTTCCTAGTGAAGAATGGGGCTAAAAACTTAACATAAACTGATGGGACTAAGATTCGAACTTTGCTAAAAACTAAATACTAAGTTGAGCATGACTTTTTAACTATTTAGCTGAAACTGACTATTGAACAGGTCATGGGTAGAACCTCTAACTGACTAGAACATGAAAGTTACTGACTACGTTGAGTACCAATTGTACATACGATTTTATTATGGAATGGCAAAACACATGAAATCTGAGAGAGATAACTAGAGAATAGGGTAGGAAATAATCACCTCAAGCTGAGCTGGGGTTAGGAAGAAACAAATAGGGATACCTAGCCATCATATCTGCTTTGGCTTCCCAAGTAGCCCCTTCTATTGACCGGTTCCTCCAAAGGACTTTAGTTGAGGCAACTTCTTAATTACAGAGTCTGCAAACCTATTTGTCTAAGATTTTTACTGGAACTTCTTTATAAAATAAGCTATCTTATACATCTATGTTGTCTAGGGGCATAACAAGTAATGGATCCCCAATTCACTTCCTCAATAGGGATACATAAAAGACTAGATGAACTGAAGCCAACTCTACATGCAAATCTAACTTATAAGCTACCTTGCCTGCTCTCATCAGAATTTGGTAGAGACCTATATTAAAGGATTGAGCTTACATTTCTTCCATAATCTCATAAATCCCTTCATAGGCAAAATTTTCAAGAAACCCCAATCACCAACTACAAACTCCAAATCTCTCCTTCTCACTCTGCATATGAATTTTATCTACTCTGGTTTGTCTTCAATCTTTCCCTGATTAGTTGAAATTTTTGCATAGCATAATGAACCAAGTATGGGCCTATCAAGGCAGCCTTACCAACTTCAAAACAACCAATGAAAAATCTACACCTCCTCCCATATAGGGCCTCATAAGGCTCCATCTGAATTTTGGTATGGTGATTGATGTTATAAGGAAACTCAATCAAGGCAAACTGGTCATCCCAATTAACCTTAAAATCCAACACACATGCCCTTAATATATCTTTTAAAGTATGAATAGTATATTCTGCTTGACCATCTATCTGTGGAAGAAAGTGGTGCTAAGAATTACTTGGGTACCTGTACCTTTCTAGAATGACTTCTAGAATTGGGAGGTGAACAAAGGAGTACCATAGAACCTTAAAACTTTTTGAATGAACAATCTGGCATAATCATCTGCTGTGAATAAAGACTTAATAGCCAAAAAATAGACTGACTTGGTCATTCTTTCCATGATAACCCAAATGGAATTATGTTATTTATGAGTACGAGGCAAACCTACAATGAAGTCCATGTCACCACTTCCCACTCCCAGTATGGAATCTCAAACTCTTGGGTCACACCTCTGTGCTTCTGGTGTTTAACTTTCACTTGTTGACAGCTGGGGAACTTAACAACAAATCTTGTTATGTCTCTATTCATACTTTCCACCAATAGACTTTTCTCAACTCTTAATATATTTTAGTGGAACCGAGGTGAACTGGATATTTGGAAATATGGGATTATGTTAGAATCCTTTGTCATAACCCTTCAATATCAAGAATATATAACTGTTAGACCAAGGTTGGTTCACGAGAATCGTCCCTTTGTGTTTGATTAATAACCAAACTATTAAGTCAATATTCGATGTTAATGGAACTCTTACAAATCAAAGAACATGTTAGTAGATATGTTTGTAGATCAAAAAAACAATCCAAGGCTGAACCGACTCACTTTGGGGCATTTCGAGTAACAAAGTGCAGAATTTGCAAAGGAACAGAAGGAAAGTAGTCGACTAATTCTGGGCTAAATAAGTCGACTAATTT
>JBDJHY010086601.1:0-11988 GCA_039654485.1 Withania somnifera
GGACGATAGCCTCAAACCACTTTGATACATAATCAACAGCCACTAGGATGTACCTTTGACCATAGGAACTCACAAAGAGGGCCATGAAGTCAATTCCCCATATATCAAAAAGCTCAACTTCAAGTATGAGGGTCAACGACAGTTCATGCATGTGGTAAATAGCTCCTTCCATCTGTCATTAGCGACAAGCCCGTACAAACTCATATACATCATAATGCAAGATAGGCTAAAAGTAACCATACTGTAAGATTTTTATGTAGTCTGGGAACTCCCATGGTTCCCTCCTACTGGCGATGAATGACATGCTTCAAGAATGTCTCCCATTGCCATTTCTGGGACACATTGCCGGATCATACTATCTACATATAGCCTAAACAAGAAAGGCTCATCCCAAAAGTAGCGTTTGGTGTCGTGGAGGAATTTATGTCTCCCATGCCAGTTGAGGCCATATGGGATGATGTTGTTGACTATATAATTTGCATAGTATGCATACCATGGGGGCGTATTGGACCCTACAGTCAAAACTCTCTCATCAAGTAAAGCATCCCTAATTTCTGCATGTACTTTGTCTCTCCTATCTATTTCCAGTCTTAAAAGATGGTCAACCACTTGGTTTTTGCACCCCTTTTTATCTATCACCTCAAAATCAAACTCTTGCAACAGTAGTATCTAGTGGATCAATTGGGGTTTAACGTCCCTCTTAGCCATGAGGTATCTTAGTAGCATGGTCAGTGTACACAATCACCTTAGTTCCCAATAGGTATGATAAAATTTTTTCAAATGCATACACCACGGCCAACAACTGTTGCTCAGTAACAGTATTGTTCTTTTGGGCCTAATTTAGAACCTTACTGCTATAATAAATAGGATGAAAAATCTTCTCCTGTTTCTTCTCAAGTTTAGGGCCTAGCGTTGCACCGCTAGCATCATACATCAATTTAAAAGGGTCTACCCAATTAGGTGCCACCATGACCGGTACTGTGATCAATTATTGCTTGAGCCCTTCAAAGGCTTCCAAGCATGATTTATCGAACACAAATTTTACCTTCTTCTTAAGGAGCTTGAATAGAGAACATACAATTTTTGAGAAGTTTTTAATGAACCTCCGATAAAAGTCGGCGTTGCCCAAGAAGCTTCGCACTCCTCTGACAGAAATTTGTGGTGACAGCTTTTCAATCACCTCCACCTTTGATTTATACACCTCTATACCTTTTTCTAAAACTTTGTGCTTCAAAACATCGCCTTCTCTGACCATAAAGTAATACTTCTCCCAGTTTAGTACAGGATTCACTTCAATGCATCTTTGCAGGATATTAGCCAACTTAGTTAGGCAATCCTCAATTATGTCTTCCACCATAGAAAAGTCATCCATGAACACCTCAATGGTATCCTCTACCATGTCGGAGAAAATGGACATCATGCACCTTTGGAATGTAGCAGGAGCATTGCACAATCTAAAGGGCATACATTTTAAAGCAAAGTGCCATAGGGACATATGAATGTTGTGCTTTCTTGATCTTCGGGTGCTATAGCTATATGATTATAACTGGAATACCCATCTAAGAAATAGTACCAGCCCCGTCCAGCTAAGCGATCTAACATTTGATCCATGAATGGCATAGGAAATGGTCTCGTAGAGTAGCGACATTCAGCTTTTGATAATCCATATAGATCCTCCATCTAGTCATAGGTCACTATGGGACTAGCTCATTTTTTTCATTCATCACCACTATCATTCCATCTTTCTTAGGTACGCATTGAACTGGACTTACCCATTTGCTGTTTGCAATTGGGTACACCACCCCTGTATCCAATCATTTGATAATCTCTTTTTTCACCACCTTTTTGCATAGGTGGATTCAACTATCTTTGGTTCTCTCAGCTGAGTACACTGTCTATCTCTAACTCGATAAAGTACAGGCAAATGCCAGGTGGTAAACCAATAATATTAGCCATTGTCCATCAAATAGCTTTCCTAAACTTCTTCAAGATGTGAACCAGGGCTGTGACCTGCTGTTCTACTAACTGGGCTGAGATGATGACTGGCAAAGTATTGTTATCTCCCAAAAAGGCATATTGTAAATGTTCCGGGAGTGCTTTGAGCTCCAAGGTTAGAGGTTCCTCAATAGGTAGTTTCACTGGTGGAGATGGTCTATTATGCAGGTCAAGGTTAAGTTTTCTGGGCTCATAGGAGTAGGCCCCTACCCTAGCTAATGCATTTACAGCTTCATATATCCCTCCATGCTTTTATCATCATAATTCATCACTACTGCTGCCAAACGATCAAGAAATAGTTTCACATCAACCATGGATTCTTTGAGTTCATCCTAATTTGCTTCAATAAAGAAGACTACACTCATGTCCCGTGGCGGCTTCATAGATTTGCATATATTGAATGTCACTTCTTTATTATTTAACCAAAATTTATCTCACCTCTCTCAACATCTACTAAAGTTCTTCCAGTTGCTAGAAATGGTCTACCCAAGATGATGGGTACCTCGAAATTAATGTCACAATCAAGGATAATAAAGTCTTCCGGAAAGATGATATTATCCACTTTAACCAGGACGTCAAACAATATTCATGTTGGCATCTTGACTGATCTATCTTCTATTAATAGTTGCATGGTAGTTGGTTTGGGAGCTCCTAAGCCTAGTTTCTTGTAGAATGCTAAGGGCATCAGGTTGATGCTTGCTCCTAGGTTACATAGCGCTCGAGCAAAATAGAAGGTTCCAATAATGCATGGGATAGTAAATGCTCCTGGATCTTTCTTCATTTACACCAAAGATCGGGAGAATATAGCCCCACAATGATGGATGCTATCTTCATGCCCAAAGCTGACGGTTCTTTTCTTGGTGACTAGCTCCTTCATAAATTTAGCATAGCCGGGCATCTGCTCCAGCACTTCCACTAGTGGGACATTGAATGACAGTTGCTTCAGCATGTTCATAAACTTCAGGAAGTGGCCATCTTTAATTTTCTTTCTCATTCTTTAAGGGAAGGGTGGTGGAGGCCAAGGCATTTCAGTTACTTTTGCTGGCTCTACCTTTCTCATGTTAGGTACCAAGATCTTCGTTTCCTGGGGTCCATTTGCCTTTTTATTACCTAAACCTATTTTTATTTGGTGATTTTGGTGTTCTCACCTCTTCTTTGGCTGGTACGGGATCTGCCAACTGTTTACTGTTGTGTGTGGTGATGGTCATACAATGGTTGTGTCCCTTGGTGGTGGACGCCTGGGTACTTGTACCCTGATGGATCAACAAAGTGGACATCTGATCCATCTAAAATTCTAACTACTTTATGGACACCAAACGCGATTCAACCATTTGGTCAACAATTAAGATCTTCATGTTTATAGCGTCCAAACTTTTACCGGATGAATCAACTTTCTGTAGTACTTTGGCCAATATTTCTTCCACTCTTTGACGTACCTACCATTTCTTCTTATTGTGTTGGCTATCAATAATCCCCACTCTCTCTCTACTTAAAATTGTCATTTCGCCTTCAATTATTAGGTGTTCTTTATAGTGGTCGTCTCTCCCTTGAAAATTCCTTCTACCATGGTTCCAACCTTGGGTTCCCTACTAGAACCCCCCATCCCCCCTATTTTTTAGGTATCTAGCCTCTTGTTCCAAGTCTGAATAAATATTGTCGTACTCACCCTCTTCATGCGAGGCAACTGCTTTCACATTCCCAAGGCTACCTCCTAACAGTTGTTTAGACATCAAATCAATTTGTATTTTCAAGTATGCCATGTCTTGATCTCGCTCTTCTTCCCTACAGCATTGCTCAGCCATCATAACATCACTCTTAGCCCCACCAGATACCTCAATCTCTCTAGTGTTCCAGCCTCTTATATTTTTAATTACTATGTCCAGCTAATGAAACACTTGGGCATATGTGCACACCATATAAGACCCATCGTTAATTCTATCCACGATTAGTTTTAAGGGAGCATTCAGCATATGGTAGAATATTTCCTTCAGATAGTTATCTCTAAGCCCATGAATGAGGCTTTGTTTGATCTTCTTATTAAACCTCAGCCATACCTCATGAAGAGTTTCATCAAGCCTCTGCCTCAAGTTGGTTATCTCATCCCGTAGCACAAGCATTTTGGACAGGGGAAAGAACCTTTCTATGAAAGCCTCTTTCAGTTCCACCTAATTTGCAGTGGAATCAAGAGGTAAATCGTCGAGCCACATTGTAGCTTCCCCACTCAGTGATAGTGGGAAAAGCCTCAGTCGGATAGCATTTTGGCTTACTCCAGGTAGGTGGTAGGACTTGCAGATGGTTGTGAAGTTTTTCAAATGCAAGTTTGGGTCCTCACCAACTATTTCACGAAACAAACCCTTCATAGTAAGCAACTGTATCATAGTGCTAGTGATGTTAAATTTGTTGCTTGGGGCTAGAGAGGGTAATATGATTGCCCCTGCTCGATCAAGGTCTACCTCGTTGTCATCCATATACACTTCTTAAGATCTCACAGGTAGAGGTCTGCGAGATGCATCTGGATGGTATGTGTGTTGTGCCTCTACAAGGCATTGATCAAGTTTGTGTAGTGCTACATGATCCTGCATGTTCATTCTAATAAAGATTCTGGATATCTCGGGGTCTAATGGAAACAAAGGTGCTTGTTGACTCTGAGCGTTGGGAATGCACTACCTGTATCCTGCAGTATACAAAAACAACACCAACATGTAAACTAAAAATAAACCTAACTATAGTTACTATATTTAGACTTCACTGAAAACCGAATTCCCCAGTAACGATACCAAAATTTGATAACGCCCAAACTACACTTCCTTTCGAAGAACAAGCGGTCAGATGTTAAATATAGAACCCAACGAAGGTTGGGATCTATCCCACTGGGAATAGGGTGTCGGATATATGCCTAGCAATAGCAACTACTAGTTAGTGCTTGTTTCTAGCGATGAATAAGAAAATAACCGGGGAGGTTTGTGTATTTGCAATCTTCGTTATTTTGAGTTAATGACTTTAGATTTACTCAACTGCATAGTTAACCTAGGTTTGTGTTCACCATGGTCCAACTATCCTTCGAATTTTAATTTTTTCACGGTTGCATAATCCTTCCTAACGTAGAGTTGTGTATACATACAATGTTATTTACTTAAGTGTTTTTCAACCTTCGATTCTAAGTAAACCTCTTTTACACCGGGTTAGGGCTGTGAACGAGTGCATTGTATGTGTTATAATAACTCAAGACGATTACTCTAGTTACAACAGCAACTATTAGACGAGGGTTAATGCCCCGAATTTCTTAGCATAATCTCAACTCCTAGTTTTATCCACAGGGTTAGTACTAGTTAAACCTAGGCATGTTCTAGTGTTTGTGATCACTAAAAGTCTGTTATTACAAGGAGATTATGTTCATACGAAGGAATAGATGCAGCAACTCATGTAGATTACAACCCTAGTATAGTTTAACCATAGATCCCACAACCCTAGGGTTGGGGTTAGCCTTCAATTGACATCATCCAACAATACTGAATCCAAAAAATAGAGAGTAACATACCACAAGTATAAAATTCAGTTGATTGCAAAATAATGATCAAAACACTCAACACTTGTGTTCTTCAAGAAACTTAGGTATTAACCCCTAACTCTCAAGTCTGAAGAATAATACTTAAAGAATGATAATAGCATAATATCCCCAAAACTAAGCTAAGTATGCTATTTATAGAGTGTAGGAATAAGTGCAAGATCAACAACTTAGGCTGGCTTTTCGTCAGTTTGGACGGCTAAGTAGGCAAACCATCTGGCCTTCCGTCTGTCACCTCATTATTCCAGTAAACTTCTCAACAGGCCATTCCGAACAGGAGAACCGTTTCCCAATAGACAATTCATTTGTTGGACCGTCTATTCCTTGCTTCTTATCCAGTTAATTTCTGAGTAGGTGATGCACCTTCGGCAAATCGTCTCCCAGTAAATAAGATGTCTGTTGGGCCTCCTGAATCTGGGTCCATATCTAGTGAACTTCTCATCAGACGGAATACTTGTTGGGCGACCCGTCTCCAAGAAGACAAGACTTCTTCTAAGCTTCCTGCTTCCTGCTTCCTATCCAGTGTGATTTCTATTAGGCGATACGGTCAGACGTTTCATCTGAGGATAAACGAAATGCCTTATTGTTGCATCAAAACTGCCGTTTTCCTGTAAATACTCAACAAACAGCATTAAACCATACTGCTACTACTTAAGAACATGCTCTCTATTAGGGGTTTAGAGTGCACAATGTGACGTAAAGTATCGTCACATCAATTATCCAAATAGGTGAAACAACTAATAGCCCTTTAGGTAGTCAATCTTTCAACAAGTTGCCCGATGTGTCTATCTTCTTTCATCACTTATACCATATCATGAAAGCCTACAATATCTATCACTAGAATCCCGTATAATTACCAAAAAGATCATTCATAGTTTGAATCATATATTACTTCCCATTGCATAACGCAATACATTATAAAACCAACCTAGTCTCTAGCCTAAAGTGATTAGTACCCATAATAAATTTAGGTCGATATCCAAAGTTATACATCTCATAATCATAACCATGAAAACACATGCATGTTGAAACAATGATATCACCATTGAATTCCCTTTATTATATCTCCATTGAATAGGACAAAATGTATATTTCTCATACACACCTCAAAAGTAGTTATTCCACCTCAAAACTCAAGCTTAAACCATTTGAATTCTCTTTATTGTATCTCCATTGAATAGGACAAAATGTATATTTCTGACACACCTTGAAAGTATTTATTCCACCTCAAAACTCAATATCAGGAATCTCTTCCATACCTTACAACAACCACCACTCTTTTCTCCAGTGTGTTGACCCTACACAACTTTGATTGTTCCTTACAATGATGATATACGCAGATATCCCAACATTGAACTATGAATCCTAACCTCGGTTAAAAAAACACATACGCATCATACACTGAGCAACCCATCCATGTTATGACAAACATTAATAATTTCAATATCCAAAGTTACCATGTTCATTGCTTAGTCATTCCTTTCGTTGCACCATTCCCAATTGTAAAATCATTTCTACTAATATGTATTCCACATATACGCTCTTCCCACTATTGAATAACTAAGCATAGAAGACAAGATGTTCATAAAGTTCTTCAAACCCTTTTCTATATTTCTATATGAATATCCTCAAAACGCATCATTGAGCCACAACCTTACTCAGCCAGCCTTCGAATCACAAAACCATTCAAATTTGTCTACACATCCCTTCCATAAACCTACCCCTTCCACTTTATCACCAAGCCTCACTCCATAAACACATGATAAAACCCCAAATAGAAGCGGTAAATCTAAGAACTAAGAAAGACTCTATACCTAAATAGACAAACCACACAAAATGAGAGTGAAAGAATGACAGAGAAGATTCCCTAAAAGTTTTGTAGCCTCTCAAAGATAAATAACAAACATCTCTATATCGACCCGCGAGACTCTACTAAACATTGACTTGCACACTGTGATATCAATAAACTAAAGCCTTGACACCAACTTATCATAACCTAAAATTCAGTCGTGGTAGCCCCTGTCCTAAACCACCTATACAGATAAGCCTAAAAAATCTACAAGGGTAAATGCGAAAATAAAATGAGTCAGCAATAAAATAGAATCCAATAATAAGTCAACCAGTCTAAATACCATCGCAAAATCTAGAGTCACTATGTACAAGCCTCGAACATAGAATAATACAACATTTAATGAAAAACTTATACAAATCTCAATGTATCAAATTCTCAAATAAAAAGAAAGACATAAACGAAAAGGTACCTGCGGTATCTTCCAAACAACAAGAAAGCTACCTCGAAAAGCTCCTAAATAACAGCCTCATACTCTACATTTAAAAGAAAAGATTTAGGAGCGTTAGACTCCCTACTTACAAAAAAAATGTATAAAAAGCAAGGGTCAACACCAAAGAAACAATGGTTATTCAGAACATATCCCTCGACGCTCTAAAACAAAGTAGTGATGAGTACCAACCACCTAGACACACCAACCACTATCTTCCAATAACACCAACATGCAAATAGGCGACTATCCTGCAGAATAATATAATAACAACATATCCTGCAGAATAATATAATAACAACAGATACAGGGCGTAAGGAGATCTCAAAATAACATATAAATAAGAAAAAGACCAATAGTACATATCTCAAAACCAATAGGTATTGTATCTCTATCTCATAGGATATCTCTACGAATAAAGTATCATAATCACCAACATAACTAAAATTTGAATCAATATCAAGTACCACAATCTCACCCTCAACCAGTCTAGGTGCAGGCCTCTTTTCTCGAGTCAATTCTCAATTTATGGGATAATCTCACTCATCATGCTACTGACTTATGGAAGTATTCTTTTAATAAGCTGCTCAGTCTCCAACACAAGAAGTCCACCCGCAGTAAAAAGGGTACATCTTGGACACCGAAGAATGAACTCGTAGGATAGATTCTAAAAAGATCATGCAAAGAAAAAAGGAAAACTACTCAATTCTAATATTTATGTGTGTTCCTAATAGACAAGTCCACCCGCAATGCGAAAAGTACATCCTAGGTGTCAAAGAAGAGACATGTGGGATAGATTATGAAATGTCTTGACCAAAACAAAGAAATCCACAAATAAACCAATCAATAATTCATCTCATAAACCAATTCGTAAATCATCACATGGACCATTCCACCAATCATTGTGTAAACCAGTCCTTAAGCGCCCATTCAATTCCCAACACGCAAGTCCACCCGCGATAAGAAGGTATATCCTAGATACTGAAGAACAAACTCATAGGATTGATTCTAGAAGGGATATGCCAAGGTAAAAGAATCATCACATAACCCAGTCCATACATGTCATGCTTTTATCGCTACTATCAAATTATCACGAGTCTATTTAGGAGCAGGTCTCCTTTCAAGTTAAGCCACAACTCATGGAAAAAATCCCACTCGTTATGCCACAAAGTCATGTAAGGAGTCATTTACATCCCTATCAATCCCCAACATACAAGTCCACCCACACTAATTAAGGTATATCCTGGACACCGAAGAATGCACTCATAGAATAGATTTTGAATCAATAGACCGAGTAAGAGTAACAATGCAATCACAACCATCCCCTCTATTCTATTTCAATGATAATCAAGAATGGGTTTTCTCATTTTGTTCTTCAAAATCAGGAGGCATTTTGTTATTTTAATTTCATAAATCCAACAACTAGAATGAAAAGGCAATATAATACCAATAAGTATGCTATGCCATGCAATGGCTAAGCTAAATAATTATACTAGTGTGGTATTCGATCCACACATATACACATCACAGTAATATCATAACGAACCTCAACTGTTGCTTTCATATCATCTATATTTTCATATCAAAGTAATGTCGGAATGAGCCTTAACCCTTATTTTCATATCATCATTTATCTCAAGAACCACGTTTCCATATCAATGATATAGACATGATAAAAAAGAAAGTAATATCATGTGTATGTCAGGAAAAGATGGCAATTTCACTCAATAAATCAATAAGGACACGCATGGTCATAACATAAAATGAAATATTGCATCAACTCAAACAAAGCTACACATGAGAATAATATCAATGTAAAATCATATCAAATCAACAAAAGTCATGCATGGGCATAATATCAAGTAAGAACCAACCAAGTGAAAATAATCTCATTTAGGCTTCTCAAAAGTTACACAACATCTCAACTCAATATAAAAATCAAGTAATTAAGGAACATATGACAAATTTTATTCTTTTGTTTCAATCCCGTATGTTTGACTCTAGTGTCCGGTTGAATACTCGTCACTTCACCCATACAGAAACCCTCAAATATTCCTCATTACTCACGCTTGCAAAAAAAACAACTAACACATAAGCACCTAAGACACTTTGTAGAAGAGTCAAGAACCCCACTTGCCAAAAAATAAAGAAACTAAGTCACACTTGAGACTTTCCTTAATGCAATGCCTCCGAATCCAAAAAATTCATTAAATATGGATTTTCGATAAGAAATCATGAAACTATACTCATATTGATGTACTTTAAACCGGGGTCAAAATTCACCCTAAATATTCGAGCCCGAAAATCGAAACCAAAATGAAAACTTTTTTGAAATTCAAATTATCCATACCAGGGGAGTCCAAATATCAAATTTCATCCAAAACCAAGCTCAATTTAATAATCAAAACCTCAATTTATCTATTAAAAGCTTGGGTTCAAAAACCCCAAATTTAAATCTTTCAAAATCAAGAAAGAAATATGAAATCATATTTATAAATTCGAAAGTAGTATGAATTTAGGTGAAAAAAATTACTAAGAGCGTAAATCTTTGAAAACTTAGCCTCCAAGTTGCTTCCCAAAGAGAAGAATCTTAAGCAGGCCTTTCTAAAAAACTTTTGAGTCGAAAAAATAGGATAAAATGACTTGAAAAGGTATATAAAGGCTTTAAAAAAATTATGTGAAAAGATGGGTTTGCCCCTTATTAAAGCATAATAAAAATCCCGGGATAAAAGCCCATGAGAGGGCTTACGACCCATGGTTCACAACCACGAGCCAAAACTCAAAAGAAAATTCCAAGTGCCAACAGGCATGTCGTACATTTCAAAACCTTCTACCACGGCCCATATGGCTAATTTGACATCTTTTTCTCAAACTTCAAATGGACCCTCTAGATATGTTCGGCACCCAAACACACAATCCATATATGCTTTCTGAGTATAAACAATATTCTAGACTCAATAAAACTATAAAAACTTGGATTTGAGGTCTTCTTGACTCACTATCCATTAAGGATCCAAAAAAAGGCTTAAAATTATAACTATCTCGTCAAAATTTCTAAATTCAAAACAACAATCCTAAAGTTAAAACCAAGGGCCATTCTAGACATACAACAGCCCACCGAAGCAATGGAATCAATGAAATTCAAATCCGAGCACCCAAACCTTAAAAATATAACTGTACTTTAACATGGTCCCACTATGTATAACAAATCCGAGCACCCGACAATTCGAGCACTCTGTAATATCATGTTTTCATCATTATACCGTCTTTACATTAACATGGTTGATTTATTGTACTTGTGTGTAGCTTACTTGTAGTCGTAGCCCATCGCTTACAGCTCTGAGCTATAGATTGGTTCTCCTACTAATGGGATAGTACGTGTAATCATGATCTGAGAAATCGGGTCGTGACAGCTAAACCACACACAAGTACAGTAAAGCAACCATAACAATAGAAAGACATTATAATGAATACAAAATGATATTGCATAGTCAAGAAAACCCTCCTAAGACCAGGTATCACTATATACATGAGCTGTTATAAAGTACAGAATACAACTAAAATATAACAGATACATCTGTCTCGAGGGATACAAAAGAGATAAAATATACACGAAAGATATGCAAGTAACTCTAATTGCCATGAGCTCACCCTGTACCTATGAAGTCAGCTGTCAACAGAAATAACTCACACTTGTATCTGCATCCAGGAAGAAGAGAATTAAATAACTGTAATAAAAGAAAATAAATCCCAAAATCAAATAATCCAGCACAGGAAGCTAGCTATTCAAATAGGAGAAAGGAAGTAGATAGTGTAGAAATACAACTAGCTAAAACCACGTAAAGAGATCATAGGTAAGAAGAAAAGGACATACTCGGGATCTTGGCAGAAACACAGAAATAACCAATAAAAGGATAAGATAAGACGGATAGAAAAAGTATTAAGGGAAATCAGCCGGTGTACCGATAACCTCAAGTTACGAAGGGGAAAAAATGGACGCAGCCAAGTGATAAGACGTACACATAACCCAGGTATCAAGAATGGCCTATAAGTAAAGTCTACACTACACTAACAATATATCTAAGCAGTAAAAGCAAGTAAAACTCTGGCAAGCCCCCAGAAGAAAGGTAGAGTACAAAGAAGTCACGT
>JBDJHY010086819.1:0-13790 GCA_039654485.1 Withania somnifera
AATTAGTAGTCATTAAAAGTTGCCAACAGAAAGAAGACAAAACTAGGCTATTGTATTGACATATGCAGCATCATGGCAAAAAGTTTAAAAGAAGACATATCAAAAATGAATTCAATAATGAATAAGTGAAAATGTTGGATGTTCAAAATTCAAACGAATGCATTTTACTTTGTCAAATTCTTCACAATAGTGTTTAGCTGGTAATCAGTTACATAATCTATTTAACTGCAACAAAATTGAAAACTTATCTATTAAATTGATCGAGTTATTTAAAAAGATCAAAATAATTAGTTGTTCCTTATTGAATACTTTCTCGGCTTTTTGAAAAAGACTTGTTTGATTTAGAGTCTCCAAGCACATTACAAATAACCAGCTTGTATGAGTATTAACAATCCAATATCTCATGTGGATAACAATTTTAGTAAATGAAACGTTTTCTACGCTTCTAGGTTTGCTAATTATTACGTTTCTTTTACTTTTATACAATTAAAGATTATCATTTCATGAAAAAAAATATTCATAACTAACAATTTATAAAGATTTTATATTTGGGAGATCAACAGTATTACGACGAGGACGACTTTATAGTTGGTTTTCTAGCCCCATGTGCTATTTTTGTGAAAACTATAAATGAGTCGTCTCACATTTCTAATTGTCTTCTAATCATTTATAAAGAAAGAAAGTTTATCACTGATTAGAAAACCAAGGGCCTGATTGACGCCTCATGTCTCGCAGGAAAAATATAAGAACATACTCTACTACTCTATCCAAATTAAAGAATGAACAGGAGAAATGGAAAATCTAAATGTAACGAAGTGTGCAGTGACTGTCTAGAGATAAGTGGACACATAGCGTCGCATGAGGCCTCGAGGCCCCCAATTCGTATTAATTCCGCCGTTCACATTTGATCTCGTTTCAAACAACTGTCCACTCGTATGCACATCCTCTTTGAACTCCGTAATTGCCTGCTATGACTGGCGTACACAAAACTCTTTACAAGTACTATCGATATTTAAAAAAATAAAAATAATGAAATTATTATTATAATATCCTTAATGTATTACATAGATAAATACTTTAATAATACTGAATGTTTGAAAAATAGATTCAAGGGCATTACTAAAACTCTACTTTGAAGAGTTTTCATTTTTGAAATGTATTATAAGAAATTCATTGAAAATATTATTAAATACTTTTGACTAAAAAAAAAAGCTCTAATTGCAAGGGGCACTTTTAACGTCCATAATATGATATTTAGTGAAGGTTAGAAACTCCCTACCCCAGCCCCCCTATTGTTCGTTTATTCAGCTGGGGCTAAAAACCCCGCAATTTGTTTGATTCAGCAGTGATAAGTCCCAAAAATTTACCAAGGTAGAATATGAGAATGCTCCGTCTGGTAACAATGAATCACGATCGTAACCTGCAAAACAAAGCTCATGGTGGTTCCCGGGGTCGTTCTCTGATGCTTTAGTTAGTAAACAAGCAATGGGAAAATTCCAAGAATATTTAGTAAGTAGTCTTTAGAGCATACCTTTACCTTTGAACTTACTGGGGCTTTTATAGATGTCTCTGATGCCCCAGTTGAAAGAAAATCGTTCCCAGAGTGATTTTTGGGATTTGTTGTAACTAAGTATGGCAATCCTACCATAACTCTACCACTTATAAATGGTAGTATATTCCTTGTATGATTCTTCTCCTATTTAAGAGTCCTTTATTAAGGTAAACATTAATTACCATGTTATGCCGTTATTTGTGTGGGCCACTAACTATTGGGCCCATAAAATTTAGGTGGGCCAACGTCCTTTTTCTGTACTCCTACAGGCTTAATACATAGTTTAAGCTGAGATTGTACCCGAAACCTCTTTACACTCCCAACCTCTTTTTAGAAGTGTTTTAATACATTTTTGTTTCCTTTACAGGAGCTTCAGTTCCGCTGATTTAGCCGGAGTAGGTGGTTCCTTTCCTTCTAATTTTATTTTTCTTTTAGTTAAGGGCACCTGTCATGAATCCATTGGTTTATGACACGAACTTATTTTGAGAAAGTGGTTAAACATTACAGTGGTGTGTGTCAAGTATATTTTAAAAAAGAAACGTATACAAAGTAATTCCTATGATAAGAGGTGTGTAAAGGTGACCTGGGTACAACACAAATACAGTGAACTATGTATTAAGCTTTTTATCATATTATAATCCTAATTTAGTATACGTGTGTATTGAACGTGTACATCTCATCAATACGTCAATCACTATAAAAAGCTTAAGAAAAATAAATTATTGAAAAATATTATTGACTTTTAGAAAAATATAAATTTTCTTTATTTCAACAATGAAAAGTGAAATTTAAGACTTCTTTTGTAAATGAAATATCAAAATTCAACGTTGTAATTCCCAATTTTTATTTAGGTGTGCAATTCCTAAATTATTGGAGAAAAAAAAGATGGGAAAAAAGTAATATCATAAGAAATATTTCTATGTATAAGAGAGTTGATGTTGATATTAGCCTTCAAAACAAAAGAGAATTCTGTAAATAAGATTGTACTAACATTTTCTTACATGGATATCAATTATATTTACATAAAATTGTCTGAATATTTTTTCAAATAAATTATAGTTAATTGAGTTATAATTATAGCTGGAAACTACATCAATAATGTGAGTATTGACAATGATGTAATTGCATAAGTAATTAATTTTTGGAGGTGTCCTACTCCAACCAAAAAGAAATATTGATTCTAGTCAAAAGTACATACGTGTGGATCGCATTAATTTATAATAAATATATATATATATATATAAATAATAAATTATGTATTCTTTTATTTTAATTGTAATTTTCTATTTTTTATGTAAAGTTATTAATTGGTCTTCAATTTATAGAAGTCTAAACTTTTCGTCTAGCAAAAGAATAAATATGATAGAATCTTTTCGGCGATGATAATCTTTTCTATCAAGATATTCATTGTAAGTAAAACACAATAGATTAAATTGAGATAAAGTAAAAAATGTAGGCAAATTCTAGCATTTATTTTATCTTGCCACATCTCAAGCTTTATTTATGTACGTAATTGTTGAATTTAATTTTTTTTTTTTAAAAAAATAGTAAATTGTCTCTTTTTTCTTACATTACTTCAAGTGTAGTTGTCAATTTAAGTATAGTTAATATTTATCCGGCTAATTCTTTTATTTTTAAAAATTAAGAATCATCAATCTTTATTTTTAAATATTGCGTTACGAAACAATTAGTATTATTAGTGTTTGACAATCCGCTCTTTCTCTTTTATATATGACACAATGTTTGATGTTTATTCTAATAGTTAAGGATATCTTTTAAATATTATAAAAAATCAAAGAAGAGAGTAAATATTATTGAAATGTGAAAAAGTTTATGATACAATTTTAAATGAGCGAAAAATGTTTAATATTTTGTTATGTAATGCATTTTTTCTATTAGATGA
Source organism: Withania somnifera (assembly GCA_039654485.1). Taxonomy (NCBI): domain Eukaryota; kingdom Viridiplantae; phylum Streptophyta; class Magnoliopsida; order Solanales; family Solanaceae; genus Withania; species Withania somnifera. Next base: position 3,456 of record JBDJHY010086819.1, read on the forward strand.
AAATGAGATAATATCTTGATCACTTATAAATTAAATAGTAGAAATATTTTTTTAAACTCTCGTACATGTAAAATAAGTATTCCTTACGTATAAAAATGAGTCTCTTTTTAAAAGATCATAAAATTAAATAACTATAATTTAAAGAATAGGTAATCACAACAATTGATAATTCTATCACCATTATCTCTAAATATGTAAATAAAAGACAAAGGAACTATTAGGGATTTAAAAAAAAATCACGTTGTAATGCTAATATTTTAATGAATGACAACCCATCTTTAGGAAAATTACAGAAGGAAACAAGAGATATTCAAAGAAAGCACATGTGAAAAAAAGAGTAGATAAATCTCAATCAAACAACACGTGAAAAAGAAAATACTGAAGGAAATAAAAACCCCTAAAGAAAAGCACAAGAATCTCAATCTAAAACTAAAGACTCCAATGATGGAAAGCACTATGAAGACTAACAGATACTTGAACTAGGGTTTTAAATGATTCTTCCTTATTCTTGGAAAAGAGAAATTTTTTAATTACCTTTTTTTAAGGATCAAATTTTTTGGGTTGATTCAAAATCTTCAGCGATTACATCTTATGCTATTTAAGCAAACGTTGAAGGATACATGAAGACATATTTTTACTATTTGTTTCGGAGCTATTTCTTTGCTCTTTCTTTTATAAATATTGTAATTCAAAGAGAGGAAAGAAGAAAGATCAAACAGACAAAGAGTGTCAAGAAGAAATAGAGAGAAAGAAAAAGAGGGAGATCTTAGGTCGATGTAGAACACCCAAATTTTCTTTGTAAAACATCATTTGAAAAAAGTCTAGTGGAACCTTCTTGCAACTCAAGGAGACTGGATTAAGATCCGCTTTGGATTTCAACCAGTATGAAATATTGTGTATCGTTCTATTTACTTTCCTGCACTTTACTTCTTCAATGAATATTTGTTCCTGCAAATCAAATTGACTAACTGAGTTCATCAATTGACTACCTAATTGAAAAAGAACTAAAAAGGCAGTTCATCTTCCCTCTTACACTTTCAACCGTATGTAAATGAACAACTTTAAAGAAATTCATACACAAATTCTTACTTATAAATATATAAAGAATTAATAGTTACAAATTTTATTTAATTTTAAAATTCTAAATATTAGGATAATAATTATTTAAGAAAAATAGTGAATAATAATTTTATCTATAGTTTTTTTTTTATAAAGGACAAAAAGTCCAATTACCATTTAACACAGCTAAGTAAATTTGTAGTATTTGTAACTATATTGTTGAGTGAGATAATAAAGTTCAGTTTCCTTCTATGGTCTTCGTTTTTTCTTTTTACATTTAAAAATTTTAATTATAAAAAAAAATATTTAAAGGTCAAAGTAAGAATTCTTAGGCTTAAACCCCGAAAGAAGTGATCGGAGAGAATTTCTTTTGTAACATTAAACGAAAAGATGAAGAATGATTGGTATAACAAGTACCTACAAATTTACATAATTAAGTATTGTATATATGCAAACTGATATATGTGCGAATTCTACACAATTAATAATAATATATTAAATAAGATTACTGATCTAGATTATCAAGAGCAAAGAAAAGCAATAGAACTGGACAAAAAAATAACATAAAATTTAACGATTGTATCATCTATTAGTTACGTAAGTTATGTGCAATATCTGTAAATTAATACTAACATGATTGCTGGTTGATACTCCTATCATCTGTAACTATCTTTTCTTACATAAGAAATTATCTAACTTCAAAAAATATAAATGTTTAAAATAAAGAAAAATATCATGTGTTTGGCTCTTAATCTGAACTTCCGATTGAGTATATTGTTACAGATATACACAAAAATGAAGAATAAATGATATAGAACTTGGGAACTAAATCACAACCAAGAACATGTAGAAAAAAAAAGAAAAAAAATGGATGGTAACCTGGCATTTCTACGTTGGTTAGTATAACTTTACTTTTCTTTACATTAATTAATATTTAGTGTCTTTTTTATTATCTTTCTTGTTTATAAAATGAAATTATTAATAGATTTTAGTTTGTCTTTTAAGATTAACTTAACTATATTGGATGTGAGCATGTGACATGAAAAAATTTGTATCTTTTAAGACATCCCTTTTTAAAAGAATTATAATTATATTGTACAAGATATCATAGGGTGCCCATAAATCGATCATTCATCACATAATAATAATAATTCAATAAAAACTCTACGAAATCTGAACTCGCTACAATTTGAGACAAGTTAACCAATACAAATGTTGGCATGTACCTATTGAAGTTCCTTTTCAACCCAGAAATTTCGTTGATGGCTTCCAGTAGTAGTGCACTACAAAAAGAATTTTTTTCGTGTAAGGAATTTTTTTTTTGCACTAGGGCTCCATACGGTGAAAACATTTCCATTCAAAAATTTGTTTTAGAATTTTTCAATTAAAAGAGAAATACAAAAAATTATCAAAAAGGAAATGTATAAGCAATCATCAAATTTATTAATTAAAAAAAAAAAAAGCAAGAAACAATGGAAATAATGGATGCAACTTAAATCAAAGTCAAATACGGACTGTCATTAGTTCCAAAGTTCTAATAATTAGGATAATAATTAAAAGTCTAACAAATATTAAAATAAAATATTATAGTTAAAATATATGTATAAAAGCAAAAATGTTGTAAGTATTCCATACTAGTCATGTGGCATTATTGTAAGTATATTATATAGCCATATGGCTAAACATTAGACTTAGTGACTAAGTCTTACGTTTAGTCACATGTCTATCAACTAAGCAACCCTGATTGGTGACTAATGACTTGTAATGTAATGTGTCAACCAACATAGTGATATATTAGCTTAATTTTTTCAATTTAGAAGTCTTTCCATTTTAGCTCATTTCCATAAATAGAAACTTTCTCATTTTAGAAATTTCCTCATTTTATAACAACTCGATTGATTTGAGATTGTTCTGGCATTTTGATGATGTGTAAGTCCAAGGTTTCTTCTGGATGATTCGAGGTTTTTTTCGAACAATCTAAGGTTTCTATCAGACAGCTCAAGGTCTTTGATGAATATTTTGAGGTTTATGTCAGACAGTACATATGATTAGCAAGTTCCCCATGGGTCTTGACTATCCTTAAAAATATAGGTGTGTACCGATAGGATAAATATGCATCATATCATTGTTAACCATTGCATTTAGCTTGTGATGTAAACATTGGCTTATATTTTCTATTATTGGTGCTATATCTGAACTTGATGAAATGGATTATTTTATCTATGGATTTAGGTATTAGTTGGAATTGGTAATTGGTAGTTCGAACCTATCATTACTTAAGATACTTGCTCATTTGTTGATTATTACTGCTAGTCTAGGTTGACTTTTTTTAGTCCTAATTATATAGTTGTTTTAGGGATTGGTAATGTTTGGTGATCATGGTCATCGCTTAAAATTAAAATTAGCCGCGAACGTTGGTGAGTATACATTGATTTCATACTCACTACTTTTTTCTGCACATTTTTATGTAGGTTTAGGATATATATCCACTTGATCTCGATTGTTAGATGAGTTCGACCTTTCCTAACCATTTGTGGAGGTAGTTTCTTGTCCTTGGTAGTACCATCATACCTCTTTTATTTTATTTCTTTGTGTTGTTCAAATTATCTTGTGTTGATATTGTGATTCATACATTAAAGGCTTGTACTAATGACAATCAGATTTTAGGATTTTTAGGTTGTATATTTCACATATTTCTATCTTTTCGCTGGAACCTTTATTCCACACATTTTCATCTTCTCGCTTAAATTATTAATGTCTTGTATTTTGATTTTTTTTTTGTTAAGGGTTGGGTTATGAATTGTGGGGTTTGTGTTGGTGCAATCATGATCGAATTTTGAATCATGACATAAAATTTTCTTCACTTATGTGCTCACTTTTCAAGAGAGATGCCCCTCATGATAGAAGATGACAGGCTTGAAGTCTCTTCATATTTCTTTTTTTTTTAGATTTGTTAAAGTAATTTCTTTAAGGATTAAAGAAAGACATATTAAAGTGGGCGAATAAAATTAAATATCAAAATTATTATTAATATGAGTTGTTCTGTGGGATGTCATGATCATTGCTTATGTTGAGTTGCAATTTGAAGAGAAGTGAAACAAAAAGGAGAAGACAAGAAAAAAACCAGGTTCATATTAGAGTTCAATTGTGTTTGTTCCTTATAACCTTGAATGCCTCGTTCAATAAAAATGAAAAGCAACAAATGGAAGGTATAGAAAAGAAAAATAAAATAAGAAGGAAGAATAAAAAGAGACACAAAATTGAAATAAAAGTAAGTGTTAAAAAAATAATACACATGACAGTATACAATTATATATATCTAGATATGTCTTTTAGTAGGGTGTATATTTTTATTCAAGATACTTTAGGAAACATGAAAAAAATTAGGTGTGTAGTTGAAATTCGATTCAAATTCAGAAGAGTACTTATGCATTTTCTTTACGATAAAAAATATTTGATGAACATGCAAAATATAAAAATAACTTTATAAAACTAAGTGACTATAATACCTTCAACAAAATACTACTTCAAATACAATTTTCGATAAATACATATCCTATCAAATTGAGTGACTTTAATATCTTTTAACCTGATATTACTTTAAGGATTTTTTGTACAAAAATAATAAAAATTATAAAGCCAATGACAATTGCAACTAGCATAAGATGACTTAATGAGGTAATAAAAAATTATAATATTTATTAAAGTTATGTTTGCATATGCACATTTACAAGTACATCGTTAGTAACTGATTTCAGCTACAATTATCAGATCGTCATGACTATGATGAGTTTTGATATAGATTGTTCAGAACTATGACTGTGACAAAATTAGATGTTCATGCAGAAATAGTTCAAATATATTAATATCAAATATTCAGAGAATTTTTAATATTAAATGATAGAGATACATGCTCATGAGTTGAGACAAAAAAAGATTTGATGATTAGGGTTTTAGAGAGTGTGTGAGAGGTCTACTATAAGTTGTTATTGCTTGATAGTGTTGATATTTTTCTTATCCATTTGAGATCTTATGTTTAAGTGGTGGGTGAGGTAACTAACTGCATTATCACGATCTGGAGTCACCTCCTGGACGCGAAAGTCATCCTTAGCCACTAAGTTATCTCAGTAGCCTTGGATGGATCTTTGGCTCATGCATAAATCTAAATCTCATATTTAGCGGAAGCTTTAACTTAAAATTTAACTATGATAGTGTAGTGAACCATCTCACATCAGTTAGTAGACATAAACGAAAGAATGATTAAAACTCAAATTCAATACTCAATATGTTACTGACTGAAATCCTCTACACGCAAATTACGTGACTTCTAGCATAATTTTACTAGCTGGTCCCTAAATAATAAATGAATAAACAAAAGAAATTCTATAGCTCTACTCAAAATACAAGAATAAATAAAAATCCAGCATTATGGGCCCTCGAATCAAGTGACGACTCATTAAATCTTTAATTATCGGAATGTGGATTTGTTAACCTTGAACGTTTGGCAATATCTTTATGTATGAAAGACATGTAACCTTGATCACAAAAGTATGTGATCAATATTTTGAATATATTGAGTACATTGGAAGTAATCTGAGCAGATAATATGAATATGCTCAATAATACTTTATATAAACCATAAACTTGGCTATGCATGCATGAACAACTCTGACTCTAACTCTTGATATCACGAAGCAATACTATGCAATAATTTCATTTTCTTGTAACTTCATTTCTCTACTATGTTGGCATAAGCTGACTGACCACTGTCATGCAGACATACATTGAATTCTATTACCATGTTGACATACTTTATACTTAACACTACGATAATGACACTTCATATTAAATAGATAAATGCATCTTAAACCATCAAAATATCTAAATATAAATGTCAAACTTATAGTAAATTATGAGCTCATAATTAGAGTAAAAACTGGTTATTCCTTCAACTATGAGAATGGGAAGTCTGACCTTGATATACCAACCTCAACATACAAAATTTTAAGCAAACTGACAATTTATGATATAGAATTCACATTTCAAAAAATACAAAAAAAGACTAATAAATACTCTTTAAACCTTATTAGCTTTAATAAGATAAAACACACTTAGTTTAAGCCATCTTTTAAATACTGACATTGATTAATAGAAGGTTTTATAACCCACATATAAGACTATGTGAGCTAACATGGAATTTAGCTTACATCCTGGCTGAAGTGTGCACTATACCCTATCATAGATACAATACATGTCACTAACCTAGTAGATCCAAATAAGTACTTCAAATAAATAGGCCGAATTGGGCCATCATATATAATTCTATGGTTGTCAATATAGTTATGGGCATGAGAACATGTTACCCAATCCTTTCAGTTCGAATACAACTCTCAAAAACTGAGACTCCTGCTCCTAAAAACTTGATCAGTAATAATATTTAAACTAATAACTGACCAAGTAAAACTTTGCTCACCTCTTTGGGAAAATCATGTCTTAGCCTCTTGTCAAAATAACTCTCTTATCCTCTTTGGTAAAAAATTTAATTTATAGAATTTGACACTATTACCTCATAATACAATCTTATTCTTTCTTAACCTGTAATCCAGGTACTTAAAACATTCTTTAAGAAATTTTCGACTAAAATTGGGCTTAACAATTTTAAAGACAAACATCAAGATTCTATTCATTAAAATTAAATCAATTTTGAATACTTCATAATAGTCAAGTAAAATTCTTAAAGTGGCATTCTTACTATCACCATACTTAAGAGTTATAAAACTTAGTAACTTATGCAAAGCTCATTAATTTCATCTGTAACTATCAAGTTTCAAGATTTATCAAGTTTTCATATTTCCTTTAAAATCTTCATGAGTAGGATACTTTAATTCAAATGTCATGTAATTTTACCAAATACTATTCAAACTTTATTAGATTTCCTGTTCATACCACAACTCTACTAAAATGATAATGTAACTCATTGAAACCCGCAAGTTCATAGACCCTAACTCATGCATCTTCATACCACAACTCGTAGGGACATGTAATTTCATATATACTATGTAAATTCTATGCAGGATACTCAATTACTATTAATGAATATACAAGTAAGGGAAATTTCAACAGTTAATATGAATTGGGAAAAACATAGTAAGTTCTAATACAAAATTCTTAACTTGAATGTGGAAGGGTTTGGAAACAAAAGTAAAACAAAACCCTTGTTGAAGTACCACATACTTTTTCGAAGCCTTAATATACAACAAATGAAGCTTTGAGAAAGTTCTTGAATCCCTTGAAGAAGAATCCTAGGTTTAGAGGAATTTGTGCTATTTTCTTTTCTTTTTCTGGTCTGATTCGTAAAGATGACTAAGAGAGGGGTTTTGATTTGTCTAAATATGGGGACCTAAGGGTAGCTTAGGAAATAAAAGAATTCTGATGCAATTTACTCACTTAAAAGATGTCAAAACAACGTAGTTTTTTTAGGAATTAATATAGGGAAATTTAAATGATGGCTTTAAGAAGACACTAAGGGAATTTACTGCAAGAGCTGATAACGCATGGAAAACTATCATGCCTTCAAGACCTCTTACAAGGAGTCAAGCTCGAGACCTCCAACAAATTAAATTGTTTTTGAAGCATAAGGATGCATGGTAATCCATTTAAGAATCATTTTGGAGATTTTGGAAGACTTTGGGGACCTAATGTGAAGGGATCCAAAGTTAAAGGACTTATTTATCACCTTATGTTACTTTTAGGCTTAAGTGTAATAAATATAACTTAGGCTCCTAAATATAGCTGGTCTTTAAAATGTCGGGCAGCTCACTTTGGATGAAAAAATATTGTACATTTTAATTCTTTATTTGAGTGGATAGTTTAGCTTAGATCCTAATTAACAATTTAGAATTTTCATTAGTTATCACATAATTATACTTGAGCGGATTAAGGTGGGTTAATCCTTAATTTCTCATAGAGTTTTTTTTCTTAATAGATCATTTGAATCTTGCATTTGTGGGTAAATCAATTGGATTTCTCATGTCAATTGAGTTGGAATTCAATTAAGGTATGATTTCTTATTGAATTCTACATATCTTTTATTTCTCATTTTCAATTTTTTTTTCTTTTTTGTCTTCAAATTCACGGACCGTATCGTGAGCCGTATCATTTGGTATCAGAGACTAAGTTCGTAATTTATTTCATCCGATTACAATCCTACATTTTAAATTAAAAACTATAAAAAAATTAAAAAAATTAAAATTTTCCAAAAATAAATCTGGTTCAATTCATGTTTGTTTTTAATTTGATTAATTAGGACTTGTTCTCCTAGTAATTTGGTTCATAGGCGTCGAATTTGAGTTGATTCAAGTTGATTTGTGACTATTTTTATTGATATTTTTTAGCTCAAGTAATTCCGAAATTTGTGCAAATTTTTGTTTGATTTGGATCCACAAAGTGTTTCAATCTTCAAGTCTAAGTATCAAGGACTTCAAATATCAAGTTTCAACTGAATCAGAGTAGATTTGAGGTATTTTCAGAAATTTGGGTTGTTTTGGTGTTCATCTTTTGATCAAAAAATTTGAGCTCAGAATTAGAGAGATTTGGTTGTTGTTGCTTGTTAAAAGTTGTAGATTCGGGTTCCCTACATCTCAAAGACTGTGGTAATTGAATTTGGAAACATTTGAGTAAGATTTGAAGTTGTTTCAAGCTGAAGCAAAGTTGGAACAAATTGTTATGATTCGAGCTGAATTTGTTATTGAAAAGTGATGGAAATAATTCACCAAGGGTTGATAGACATGTGTCTAAAATCTGGTGCAATTCTAAGTTGATTGAGGTGTCGTTGGAAATTTAAAGTTCATAGAGTTCATCATCTTCATATGGACATTCAAGTGAGGAAGATGAAAAAAAAAAGTATGTTTGATCCGAATTTCCTTCATAAACTTTGAAATTTGTTGTTTGGGCTATCAAAATTGAAGTCTACAAGTCATTAATGACTGAGAAAAAAAAAATTCATCCAATTACGGAGTGATTTGGATGATTTGAGTTTTTGAGTGTTCATAGTGTTCTTGGGAGATATTCATAGCTTGTTGTTATGTTCTTCAATTTGTTGGAGTTTGATCCATTTTAAGCTTGTTATTGATTGAAAAAGCATTTTGGAGTTGGGTATTTTCATGATTGAGCAAGGAGACAAGGGTTACCAAAGGAAATTATTAAATAAATTATCTCGTGCACGTCCCAAGCAATCTGTCTAGGACGACGACCAAGCTCCTACCCCCTTCTTCAACCGCCCAAGTGGACGGTGGACCTCCCTAGGATAGAGGTCAAGGTGTTTTTATTCCCAAACAATCTTGTTGCAAGCGGTGGTCAAAGGAGGGGTGGCGGTACAGCCCTTGAGGACGGCAGTCCACCCTAGTGAGACGGCGGACTAATTTTACCTCAAGTGCAAACTATTTTGGATGGCATTGTGAAACCTTGAGATGATGGTCCTCAGTTATTAAAACATCTCTTAATTGTGTACTAAACATCTTGGTAACATCTCAATTCAGCTCAATTCGATTTCCAGTCTCTAGTTTCAATCTTGAACATCATCTTGATTCCATAACTAGTTTACACTTAGTATTTATTCTACAAAGTTGTAGACTAGTTCTTGTCCCATATTCCTTCGTACCAATTCTTTCTAAGATTTTATCTATTTATTATCATTGTCACTTTTTGGTTTAAGTGCGATCTTCTTTACTCTGTTGTGTGTCGATAAGATTCTACTCTACCACAATGGCTAGAAGATTTTTGATTTGATAAAAGTAAGAAAGCTTGAGGATCAATCTCGAAAGAACTCTAGAGGTAAGGGAGAGCACGTACACACACAAGAGCGGGTGAGCCTTTTATTACTAATAAGATTGTTGAGTTTTGTAGGTACAATGTCGCACCCTAAAGGAGAAATATCTAATGCTCTTGCAAACTCCTTAATGGAGACTATGAAATAACTTACCAAAATGAATGAAAGGATTGGAGGTTTGGAGCAAAGGTTGAATAGAGTGGATGATAGTGACAAAGGAGATTCACCTAGAGAGATGATTCGGGAGAAGGGAAAGAGGAGTTTGGAACAATCCACAACCATATATCCCAGGGTCAATTTCAACAAATGACCTGACCACTCTTAACTTGAAGCCAAAGCTTCTATCAACTACCAACCTTCCTATACCACAATACTCGAAGACAACCCCCTCTACAGAACTACACATCCAAATCTACAACCATTTATTCCCCCCCAAGAACCCCAAAACA
>JBDJHY010087253.1:0-13789 GCA_039654485.1 Withania somnifera
GAGATATTTCTCAACCGAGTCGCCAGGGATCTGAACTATCGGTCCCAGCAAGTCATAAATGACTTGGGGAAACTACTAAAATGCTCTAAGATGCAATACATCATGTATTTATCATAAATGACCATAAGAGTCATTACAATCTCTCTATCAAAAGTCCTTTAAAACTATGTTAATTTTGCTATTTATAGAGTATGGGTGTAAGTGCAAAAGCAATAACTTGGACTAGGATTTCGTTCAGTTTAGGTGAGATATCATACAAAACTCTTGGTGATAAATGGACCATCTAGTCTTTTGTTTGTAACCTCTTTCATCCAGTGCATTTTACAAGAGATGACACTTTAGATGAACCATCTCCCAACAAACAAAACATCTATTGAGACTACTTGGCTTTTGTTCTTTATCCAGTGATGTATCAGGTAGGCAATAGGATGAGGTGAACTGTTTGTCTTCAGATGGTTCTTTTAGCCCATCATCTATTTAAGTCATTTTAACCAGTGTTATTCTAGTTGGACAGCTGGGTTAGACGATTTATCTGGTGACAGTCGAGACGTCCTTTGATCATGTAAAAACTACCCTTTTAGTACAATTTCTCCAAGCTTTTCATATCAACTTAACCTTGTAAATTCTTTGTAAACTTCTTAAACACATTGTTATTACTCAAGAACATGTTCTATCTTTTGGGTTTTAAGTGCAATATGTGATGTAAAATACCATCACATCGGTAGGTAGAACCCAAGAAGGGGAGTGGATGCAAGGAGGGTATTAACCTTTCACAACCCAACATAACCCCAAACCTACCAAATCCCCACCTTCCAAATGAATAACCTTCCAATCTAAGATCCACATGAACCATAGTACCCACCACAAGAATATAATCCTTTTATGACAAATCAAGTCCAAAACCACACACCTCTACAAAATGTATCACATGTATCTTGGAATGTACCCTACTAATTCCCTAACCAAAATTTCCATAACCCTATCTATGATGATATGTAGTATCAAATAGGTGGTCATAGTGGAGATAGGATTATGAGTTATTGTGGTGGTGTGGAGAATCAAGATGTCCGAAGGGTTGATAGAGTTGAATTCGACCTAGGTTGGCATGCTATTAAAGAAAGTCCCTTACCAATTCAAGATGGTAGCCAAGTTTATCAATCTAGATACAATACTAAAAGGGATGACAAAGCTAAAGAAGGTAATATTGTTGCACCTTATTTTCCTAGTCATTCTCTAATACAATGGTATTAATGTTATGATGAAAGACATAAGACAAAGGATTGTCTAAAGTAGGATTTTAAGAAGACTTCACAAGATGGGTCTTACATTGAAAATAAGGAATGGGAGTTTGATATTAACGTTTCTCAAGGAGGATATTCATGAAGGACCTCCTTCAAGAGGAACTTGATCAAAGTGTCAACTTATTCCATATGAGGTGTTGGGTGAACGAAAGGTTTGTAGCTTAGTTATTGATTGTAGGAGTAATATAAATATTTTGAGTTGCACAATGGTTGAGATAATGCATAATCCAACATATAAACATCTCAAACCTTACAAACTCTAATGTATCAACATGAAAGAGGAAATGAATGTAACCAGGCAAGTGGTCCTAAATTTTGGCATAGGAAAGTATCAAGATAAAGTGTTGTATGATGTAGATGTTTATACCTTCACAATATTGTCATGTGTTTCTTGATAAACCATGGTTAATTTACAGGGATTTCAAATATTATAGGAAGTCCTACAGGTACTTATTTTTCATTCGGAGGACAAAATCATGCTCTTGAACTATTGACGCCCTACTAAGTGAGTAGAATTACAATGTATTAAGAGAACTCCAGAAACTTTGAGAGAGAGGAGAGAGAAAGGAAGCAAAGGGAGGACTTTGCTCGATAAGGGGAGTTTCATGTGATTCATGAGCCAAGTGGTAATTCTAATGATGGTGACAAGGAACACCCTTTGGTGGAACTTGTCAACTTGGAAACCTTGTTGCAAACTATCATAGGTGCTAGCACTTTGCCTAGTATTCCCTCTTCTCTTTTGCAGTTACATAGGAAATAACTTCCCATAGAGAAGTATAAAGGAATTACTCACCCACAAAGGAAAGAAGATCCATGGATAGCCATGAGGCACTTGAAAGAAAGAAGTTCTCTAAGAAAAATGACCAAGATAAAGAAGATTCGTCATGTATGCATAAAGGTATAATAGCTACTGTCAATACTTTGACTATTGTGATTGAACATGATCATGGTGTGAGTGTGAGTAGTGAACTAACTACATTTGTGCTTAATGCTTCTTTGCCTTTTATTCAAAATATACAAGTTGAGGTCGTGGAGACACTAGTTTATCCTTTAGATGACCTAATTGGTTCTTCTAGTAAGAGAAATTTAAGTCTACCTAGTGTTGATACATGTTCCTTGATTGATAGTGCCTTGTCATGTGATCCATTTTTATAGAGTGATACTATTCTTGTTGAGGATTTTCAGACACTAGTTAATCCTATTAATGATTGGGTTGACTTCCCTTATGAAGCCAATTCATGTCCACCTAGTATTTCTATATGTACTCTCAATGATGTACATTATATTATGGTAATGATGCAGATAAACTTGGTTTGGAATGTTCTCCACTAAGTTGAAGATATATGTGATGTGTTCAAGAACCTCAACTTAGTGATGAAGTTGATAAACTTGATCTTTTGAATAGGAGTGACTCTTTGCACAAGTCATATATTGAGAATCCTATTTCTTATCTTGATCATATATACCATGTTCATAATTATGTGTCAAACAATGATATTGGACTTTCTGAGAGTGAACTTACATGTATGAAGTCTTCTTCTTTGATCGATAGTTTCCTTTTTAAGTACAATGTCCTATTTGAATATGATGATAAAATCACTCTTTCTAAAAAGCCTAGTGGGGTGAAACATGATGATGTGGGAACTCTTATTGCATGTTACCATATTTATGAGAACCCACTTTAGTGTGAAGACATCCCTCTCAAAGTTAGAAATATCTTCCTAGAAGATGAGAGTACACTTTTAAGGAAGGACCATTTCAAAAGGGAAGGTGATCCTTGTTCTTTGTTTGCTACTCCTTCCTCCTTGTGCGTCCTAATCCATGAAGACATGCCAATTGGTTACACCCCAAATGAAGTTGTTCTAAGTGACATCTTTCTTTATAATATGCTTGTTTTGGAAGGAGAAGGTGATATGTGCTCTACCATTGGCTCTTCTTCATTAGAAGCCCTTCAACTTGATAGTTTGTATGATGTTATTTAAGAAAATAATCATCTTACATTTGAGGCCCCAAAAAATGAAGTTTATCTAAGAATTACCTTTCTCTATTACCTATTTGCATATGATGATGCTTATGTATGTGATTTTAATTTCTATGTGCGTAGAAAAGACAACCGGGCCAATAGGAGTTTTGTTTTTCCCATTTCATATTGTGCCTTCCCATTCGACCCCGATGTTGGTTTCCATTACCATCATGGTAATGAAGAGCTTGGTCTTTATGACAAGCTTAATATGAGTTTGATTGCTGGCATGCTTTGTTAAATGAATAGTAATAGCACTTATTCGTTATCATGTGATTATCATTTAGTGCTATTACTTGATCTTATGAAATTGAATGTGATTTATATGCCAACTTGTGCAAGAAATACCTATGGATTTGTCCCCGGATATAATTTTGAGTCATGTTGTTCTTATTGGGGTTGGCATACTTTTATAAGGTGTGGGTTGATCAAGTATGTCAAGCTTGCTTTGTTTGGGTGTTGTGTTTAATAATCTTGATAGCTTGGTTACAATTGAATGTGCTCTATATTTTCTACACCTTAGTCTCTATCTTTTGATATTACAGACTTTTTGGTTACCCATTGTGTTGGATTTTCGTGGATATGACATTATTCATGCTAATCTTTGTTCTAAATCTCATACCATGAGGAAAGTTTTAGTTTGTCTTGTGCTTTGTCTTATAGGTGTTTGTGTGGATTCAAGTACCAATTCTTTTCAAAAAGGGGAAGATGATATGAGCACGGAAAGCACAAATCATGCTAGATTGATATTTTAAGGTCTAACCGAGGGGATCCAAGCTTCGAGCAGCATAAAAACCAAATGGGACTTAAAGAAACATAATCGGGTGAAAAGGAAGGCAATATCAAGTTTGGAAGGTATCTTGGAATATGATTTAAGACATGAGGTCCAAATTAAAGGAAACCCCAAACTTGAGGGGTCAATTAACATGTTGGGTCACTTTGGGCTCAACTCTAATAAGTGAAACTTAGACTAGTATAAATAACTAATCTTTTATTATTTTACTTATTTTTTGAAGATTTATGAATATGAATTAAAATCTTAGAGATTTTTTAGTTTATCGTAGGTAAAGGGTGGATTCCTAACTAGGTTAGTTGTTAGCGAAATCTTGTAGTTGAGCGATTAAGGTGGATTCTTGTAATTGCTCATCATAACTTCTTTATTTCAATTGATCATCGAGTTAACCATTCTGAGATTCAGATTGGTTTCTCGTGTTTAAGTTAATTGGGTTTTGCTTTGATTTGTAGGTTCAATTGGGAGGTGATGGTATCGAGTCCCTTGTTGCCCATAAACCTGTAGATTCTCTTAAAATTCTGCATATCTTTTTGTTTGTTTGTTTCTCCATCGATTTTGATCATGATCCCATAACTGGGATAGCATCATAAGAAGACCTCCACTTTTAGGTTTGGTGACTTTATAGTGAGTTTATGCTATTAGAAGAGATAAAAAAAAGTTTAAGCTTAAGGATTGACTTAGGTCAACATTTGAGGTTCAGGTGCTCAAATTTGAATTTTGTCAATTTTTTTGGATTTAGAATGTAGGTTTTGGTCTAAGAGATTATTCGAATAATTTTTAGGGGTTCCGAGGGTATTGTATTTATTTGGATGAAAGTTTTATTTAGAGTAGCCCATGGTGAGTATCATGTCGAGCAGACCTAGAATCCTCATTTTGATGGCTTTGTTGAGTATGAAACATCAAATTTAGTAGGATTGCATATATAATTTGTGTGCACGGGATTTCGAAAGAATCCCGAGGGTCCATTTAAAGTTTTTTATCTTGAGTATTTTAGCTGGTTATTTTCATCTTTTGTCCCATGCCTCCTTCTTCGTCTTCACGTCCTTCTGACCACATTCACATAGGAGGAAAAAGGGTGGCCTATGCGATTGTGAGGTGGGCACTGTGATCGCGAAGGGTTGAGTACTAGGCAGGGTTAATTTTGTTCTATGAAAATGTGATCAAACCATTACGATTAGAATATGCTTGGGTCGGGTAGGATCACGATCATGAAACAAGGTATGTGTCAATGACTGAAACCCTAATTTCAAGCTTTCTTCTTAATTTTGACATTTGACCCTTAAAAACTCAATTGGGATATTCTTACAAGTGATTTCCAAACTTTTTCTCTTGGGTAATTTTTTAAATCATAATTTTTTCATTACCCATTGATTATTTCATGATTCTTACTTCAAATATTGATTTTTCAAATTAGAAATTTGGAATTTTTTTATGAAAATGTTGAAATGGTATTTCTAGTTTTTAAAGATCAATTTCTGTTGTTTTTGATAAAATTTCAAATGTTGATTCCCCAATTTATGTATAACATGTTCTTAAAAGAAAATTCCAAATTTTCTCATGTACCTTTGTTTTGACCTTTTAGGTTGACTTTTGTACACGTTTAAGAAAATATGGTAATATGAGTATTGTTAGACTTGTTTTCTCATGCGTAATTAATATTTAACTAGATTTTTCTATTTCAATGACTTTGAGGAAGGGAAATCTTGTGTTTAATTTGTTCGGCTTTGACTTTAAGGAAAGTGAGGTTCTATGACTCTTTATCTAAGTGTCTAGGCTTATGTGCTACATGTTTTACTTGTTATTCATAGAGGGAGTAATGGGGTTTAATGAGATCCATGTAAATAAGATGATGAGTGTTTCATGAGTGTCAATCTATTTCTTTGGCCTATAATGAATAAGGTTGATATTAAATGTGCTAGTTGGTGAATTGTGGCATTATTGATGGTCTGAGATGAAATTAGGCTTAGATCCTATATTTTATTATTTTATTGATTTTTTTTATAGAGATGTTGACCTTCATATTATGACTATTGTGTTGAGATACCCATGCGAGGCTTTGTTTGATACTTTATCTATTGAGATGTAAGGCCTTTTTTTGATACTTTATCTCTTGAAATGTCGTATGAGGCCTTATTTTGATACTTATCTATTATGTTGCCTGTGTGAGGGCCTTGTATTTCTTTTTACATCATATACTTGCATACTATATTGTGTTGGATTTACTATTTTTTGATGAAATAGATACCATATTATGAGTTGGATTCAGGTATCACGACACTTCATTAGATATAAGATGGATACAATACAGATATGAGATATTATTATGTCAAGTTTTGCTGGCACTGCCTAATGTGAAGGGCCCTAGGGGTCAAGTCTGAGCCAAGTAGATAACTAAGGTGACAGAAGGTACATGAGTCTTGACTGTCCAGATTAAAAGCAGGTGTGTACATTAGGATAGACACATATCGTATAGGCTGATATTGCACTACATTGCATCTGATTTCCTAATTTCACTCACTGATTTTCTGTATTATTAGTTGAGATATTTGATGATTTAGTGTCACTTGTATATTCGGTCAAGATTTTCTGACACTGTGAGTTAATGAATTTCTTGAGTTATTTGATATTATCTTCTCTGGATTTTGCTGTTGGATGGTATTTTCTTAGTGCAGGTTATAGTTTTGGAGTTGAATGGTTTTTAGTGTTCTCATCATCGCTTATATTTAGGGTCAACCGAGGATGCAATTGAGTATTTGTTCGCCCTTCCTTGTTTTGCACTTTGTGTAGATTCAAAGCTCAAAGTTTCTTGACCTTTCTCCTATTCAAGTCTGAGGTTCTTTGTTCGGTGTCTACGAGGTAGTTTTTTTGTCCCTCAAGAAGGATCGTAGATTTCTTTATCTTTTATTTTTGTTTACACTATTCGAGTTGTATTAAGGATTTTGAGACTTGTATTGAGTTTTTGTTTTAGTTCTTGTATTTACCATACCGTTAGAGGATTGTACAATACACGATGACTCTATTTATTTACAGCATTTACCCCTTATAGTTGATATTCGACTTGCCTTTCATAGTGGACAAGAAAGGTGCCATCATAATCAATTTCTGAGTCGTGACATTTAAAATAACACATTAAAATAAAATAAATCTGAAAAATATTTATAATCATCGATGGTTAGAGCTTTCTGTTGTAATAAATTGTAAAATATGAGTAATCTAGAATAATATACAAAATACTGAACAAGAAGATGAAAATAAAAAATGTAGAAAAGGATGCTTATTTATTTAGTTTTTTCATGTGTGTATGAAAGAATAAGGCATATTTGTTTTATGTTACATCCCTTCGTGAAAGTATTAATAAAATACATTTTAAAATATTAAAAACATACATATATAGTAAGAAAGTCCACTTCAGTTAATAGATACAATAAATTCATAAAAAAAAAAAAGATAAATAATATTCTTTTTCAAAGAAATGTGCCATAAAACTCTTCTATTGCCTAGCTTTATAATATTATTGAGTACAACATACTTTATTAGCTTATTTAGTTATGTATCTATTGATTTAATCATTAACTTACAGTAAAATCCTCTCACATGTCCTTAATCTCATGACAAATTCACTTGTACTAATCTTCAAATAATATATATCATGTCCTCCCTATGTTTCTTAGAAACTCTCAGACAACACCGCTCTCACTCAAAGAATATATGAAAAGAACGCCTTATTATGAGTCTTTATCTCATTAATAAAGTACAAATAAATAATATAATTCAAATATAATTTTTAAAGCATATGCACTAAGAAAATATTATCTTTGAGTTTTCTACTTTGATATATTTTTCTCTCAAAATACATTTTACTAACATATTGTATCCTTTATTTATTAACCATTTTTAGGAGTGGGATCCTTGAATTCAAGACCTTTTTTTCCTTACCAATTTTTCCTCTAGTCCTATGCATCTCCTTTGTAGAATACCAAAAAAAAAAATGAATTAGAAAATCATAAAGCCTAACCGCCATAATAAAAATAGGCAAAACGGCTAGAAATACTCACTTTACGTATTCACGAATGAATTGGAAAATTCAATCAAAAGTCAATCTACCTTTGCAGAGTTGGTGTTGTTGTTGGTTGTACATGGGGTCATTCCCTACTCTCTTTCCAGGCACTAAGTTGTTTTTTTTTTTAACAGATGACAGTATTTTGATGTGCGTTAAATTAGACTTTTATTGCGACATGATATGTATTCTTCCTCGTTGCTAGTAGGTTGATGGGTCATGTGTCCGACATACATATTTTTGTTGTGTGTGTTCATAATTAAAAATACATTACCTAATGAAAGTCATCCGACTAAATATACCAATAGTCACCGGATTTATCTAAGCTACTAAGGAGTAAGCCCTGATCTTCTTAAAATCGATCTGCTTTAAAATTATCGAGAAAATATATATAGTAGTAATCATGCTTAAAGTATAAATCAAAGAAGTGAAACGAACTGTTGCTTAAAAAATATAGGTATTGAAAATCTTAAAAATTCATAGATTACCAATTTTAAAGAAATTTTTGTGAAGACGACGGATCATGTCATAGGTGCCCCTAGAAGAGCTTCAACTAATCAAATATGAACTGGTACCATAGAAACTTTGAAGACAAAAGAGGCAAAAGAAGAAATTCATATAAAGATTTGCCATTGATCACCAAATATTGTAGTTAAAGAGATTTATAATTCAATTGTTCCTATTTGGAGAAAAATCAACATAATAGCTAATAGAATAAAAAAAAATTCAAGTATAAGGAAACAATTAATATACTTATCGGTATTTCTTCATCTCAAAGCCCATATCCCCGTAATAATGGTAGAGTTCGTGGCTCCAAAGCATAATTGACTTGTGGTGCTAGCTCTAGTAGATAGCCACTTTCTTCTTTGATGACCCTTTCAACGTCGCAAAAAATCATTACTTTAAATTCAGCTAACGCTAAAAAAGTTACTCTTAATAGAAGTGGTAAATTATTCCAAATATTTCGATTAGAATATAACATGATCAACCCAATCATGATATTAAATTAGGAGACTTTTTCTAAAAATAAAAAAATTTCTTGCAACTAATAAAATCACAACAAAAGTGCTCCTTTTCCATTCATTATGTCTAAGAAATAAAATTTAGCGTAAACCACGACTTCTCATCATTTCATTTCTTTATCTATATCCAGTCTTTATTATTGATTTTGGCCCTAAACAACAACTGTGGATTGGAAACTTCAAATTTTCTCTCGTAAGAGAAGTTAAAAGACCAAAAGCAACTAAAAGAGAGATGGCCCAGCAACATAAATTTCTACTAATATGACCCAAAAATCTGAAGGAATTGACATGTTAGTGCAAATTCTATATAAAACTGGAAATTTTAAATCCAAAAGTAACTACCAAATTTTGAGCCTAAGATAATTGGCACTAAATAGCCAATTTTTCCATCTGTGTACTTTTTTTTGAAAGAAAAAGATACGGAAGATAATATCTTTCTTTTTTCTTATTTTACGTAATTATATCCTTAAAATTAGGGATTCACTTTTCACCCTTTATTTTGTTACTAGATATCCCTAAAACTAGGACTTCAAATATTTTGTTTTCTCTTATTTCACTTAGGACATCTCTAACATTAGGGATCTACAGTTATTTTCTCCCTTTTTCTTTAAAGTATATATTAGTTACATTACCTTCTTCTTTTTTCTTTTTTCAATAGCATTCAAGATTTATTTTTTTATGTATACAAATTTGTTAAGTAAATATGAAATATCAATGTAAAATTATAAAATTGCAATAGAAAGAAATTCATATACTTTATTAGATGAATACGAACCAACATATACCAAAAAAATGTATATAAATTTATTTGATGAATTCAGATCAATGAATATCAATTTATTAGATGAATACAAATTAATGAGTATCGTACAGAGCTATATCAATTTACTAAATGAATACGATTAATTGAATACAAATACAAACAAATATATTCAAATTCAATAGGTAAATTATTAAAAGATGGATACATTTTTTTTATACAAGTCCAACTAAAAATCAATTAACAAATATCATGCATTCAACCAACACGTGTATACATATCAAACATGTTGGACATCACTAGGAGAATCTTGACGCACCTTGCAAAAGAAAATCTAAAAAAACTTTGTTAACAAACTTGTTCATGTCAATCCAATGGAAACAGCATTGCGATCAAATCCTCACCATATTGAGGCTTAGGGAGATATGATTACCCTGTTGTTGTTATGACAGGAAAATCGAGTTGTGATGGCACCTACCTCTTACATGTAGACAAGTTTGATTCTGGTCCAGAGTGAATAGCGGCGAGCCAGTAACAAAACCCAAAACAAAAGAAGAAGGAAGACAAAAGAAGGGAGGTATGAAAGAGATCTGCAAATATAAACCCAAAATAAACTAACTCCCAGAACTTGGTGTCATGAATGTAAAGCATATATATACAGGAATACAAAATACACTCCCTGATGGGGAAAAATACAAAAATGGTTATTCGAGACCCGACTAGGATAGCTCCAACACTGAGAAGAAACCTGTTAACAAGGACGCCAAGTGCTTACCGAATCTCCAAAAATACCAACTATTGAGCTCGATCACGCCCGTCAGAGTAACTCACACTAGTGCCTACATCAAGAAACGATGTAGAAGTGTAGCATAGGTACCAAAACAATGGGTACCAGTAGGCATCATAGGCCGACCGGGCATCGGTGACCATAAATAAGGTAAAGCCAAATAAAAATAAGTAGAGTAACGGTACACAATGAACCACCCCAAAAGGGAACTACATTAAAATAAGTAGGTACGAACACAGTGTAACAATCATCCATGTATACAGTATCAACTAACAGGGGAAAGGGAACTACTGACAGGGTAGGCCACCCTGACACTAACTCGGGTCCTAAGTAAATTGTTCTTTCAGATAATGTGTACCCGTAGTCTCAACGTAAGCAGTGTAAGTAAGGCCTGATAGAGTAGAGATAACATCGATATTGTAACTACTGATATGACAGTAACCATGGAAAAGAAATAATCAGCCACATCGAAGAATAGAGATTTCGCATGTACCCTCTCTGGGATAATCCCAAACCAAATAAATGATTGAAATGCAGAAAAAAATTGCTATGTTCCCTTTCTGGGATGATCCCAAATTGAGAGGGACCCGTGGAGGACTTGAACCGCATACCATGTATAAAAGGGCCGGAAGGTCCCTCTTTGAGACGTTCCCAAATAAAGAAGGACCCACAGAGTACTTTAACCACAACACTAAATCCAAAAGTTGAAATACTCCTTCTTTGGGATAATCCCAAATAAAGAAGGACCCATGGAGGACTCGAACTGTATACTACTACTCCCATGTATACCCCTACCCCGGAATTCACATTACTCCCCAAGTATAGCGACTCAGATCAGCAGGAATGGTGGTGGGACTCGAATCTGCATGTAGAATCACGTTCCAAGCCTACTAGTAACATAATCATCAAGGCAAAAATTCCAAAATCAAGGCTCAAACGTATATCATACATCGGGGAAAACCGAAGTATCTCCATATACGTAAAACCCATAACATAGCAAGATCCCCACTGAAGTCATAGATATAGGATCCCAAATCATAGAACTCGTAAGGGAATTATCTCAAAAAGTAGGGTAAAATTGTGTCGTACCACCCATAGGTACAAAGACAAGCAACACAAGAACATAGAATCGATCCCCCATCAAAACCCTGTCTGAACCATCAAATAGATCTCAAACTTTATCCCGAAATATAATTTGTCCTGACCCTACTATGATCTCAAACCTTGGCTAGCCACACATGAGGTGCCACAAATGCTCAGCGGCCCAAATACCATGTATATTGGAAGAAATACCAAATCGTCATAGTTCATCCAAATACCCTATACCCCTAGGCTTGTAGTATATTAAGGAAAATATGTCACCATACCGGGCTCCTAACTACCTAACCTAGCCATTTTCGGCTAAGTGCGATGTCATCTCCAAAAAGAGGGCATTAACGGCATCACAATAACCGGCTAGGTTCAAGGTCATCACGTAAGACAATGGGGTGTCCGACATAGTTGTATCCTACTAATTATAGCCTAGGGGCCACCCAATTTCCAATCGCATACACCATGTTTAAACAGAACACAAATAATTAGCCTTCCTAGATCTACACTATAGCTACTATCTTACCTCGGGGGATAACTATTAAGATTTAGTCCTTAGTTTAATTTCCTCCCCAACCTTAATACGGTCCAGAGGCTGCATATAAAATACATATTGAAGGTATTACTCCTTCCCAACCACACTATAGTCCAGAGTCGTCATGAAATACGTGGGCAAAGCAATACATCTCCAAGGTAAGTGGTTAAGCCACAATCTAGCTAAATAGGACAAGGGCCGAATAAATAGCATATCGGGGCCCGAGTAATAATTCTAGCCCCTGATTTAGAGCTTTATCATATATATACTATACTAACACCAAATCTAAAAGAAGTAGACTATAGCCTAGCTAGATTATGGCAATATCACAAAAAAGTGTGGCGTAATATCCAAAGTCACGTACGAAGCTCAGAATCATGCAAGACCAATAAAATCACAACCAATTTTTCAATACAAGTAAAACAAAACTCGCATTTCTATATAAATAGTTCAGTCAAAGTCCCGGCTAAAATAGGGTCCTTAATTCCTAACGGCACAGAAACACATAATATTTATATCAATGCGTATAGCTTAGCTCGTAGAACTAATTTCAATGGTAAAATCAAATGATATAAGCCCTAAAAGTTTTATATTTAATAGAAAACAAAATACTAAAAGCATAAACGAGAAATTTCCAGGTAGAATTAAGTATAGAGGCACGAAAACATGTTTTTACAGATCAAAACTATAATGTAATGCTTTAAAATACTAAATTTAGGCTTTGGGAAGGGGAAATTTTCTTGAAACTATTTGAAAATGAATAAAAGGGCATAGGACAGTGTTCTATTGGCACTGACAATCGGCGCCGCGATCGCGCCCACACAACGCAATCACGCTGAAGGCAGTCGCCTCGTTCGTCATCTCTAGGCGCGATCGCACAAAAGGGATTAGCGTGATCTCGCTCCCCTACCGCGATTGTGCTAAATGCTAAAATGAAAATTCCAAAACCCTCTTCCTGAGCATAGAGTTCAATCGGGGTCTGACTTCATTGATCCATATATGAAATCTTTACGTAACCAATACTTTGGACTCAACAGAAATGCTGAAAATAGCATCGGCATATGAACTAAGCAATCCCCAAAAGATCAAAATTTACAAGGAAGTTATGTCACGACAACCATTGGGGACCCAACCTATTGATCCTAACTAGAAACTACTGACTTAGGACGGTTACAAGGATGTTCTGAATACAAGAAAGCTGCAAAAAATATGGAAGTAATTTTGGGGGTCATTACAATTGTAGATGTTATCCTTAAATCTGGTCAATTTTTTCTTCTTGCATTCCTTCTCCTACTTTTCTGTATGTATCTCTTTCTCATGCGTGTTTGGTTATTACATGTTTCAAGGGTTTTCCGAAAATAAGCTATTCACTTTCCAAAAGAATGGGTGAGAATATGTATGCACCACCTTTTTTAGTTTTTCCCC
>JBDJHY010087363.1:0-13789 GCA_039654485.1 Withania somnifera
CCTTGGAGTAACTTGTACAGTTTTTGCCATGTGATCCTGACAAAAATACAAGGTAAGACTGTGAATATATCCTTGTGGTCGAGCCTTTTACCGGACCCGAGCACTTAAAATGGATGATTTATAGAACATACAAACATCTATAACTTGTTTTCGATTACAAGTTTTTAAGTCCTTTTTTTCTTAAGCTTCGTGCTCAATCAGACCCTGTCATAGACAAAGGGAGTGTATAATAATATATCGCGCGGTGTCTTACTTTATTCTGGTCTATTGCAATATATGGACATGTCAAGTTGTCTAGTTTCACTCCATAACTAGAAAACATCGTTACAATGTTGCTACCTTACTGGTCTGCCTATTTGAAAATGAATCTGAACTGTGATTGTAAAGCAGAGAAGCTTCGTATCATCAGAATATGCATTTACCATGCAATTCAACGGTTTATAACTTACAATATGTCCCAGGATACATATATGAAATGGCGCGATGAATAAACAAGTGTGGCAGTTTTCCAGTACAATTGGTTTGAGAGGAACTGTCTTAAAAGCTGCTGAGAAACTATATAACCCAGAACCATGATACAATGGAACCAATTGCCAGACCCATCACCAAGAACAATACGAGTGCGGTCCCAGCTACCTCTGCATGTTGCAGTTGGACAGTTTTTGGACCCAATATCATTAACAAACTAGTCAGGTAACCGTTAGTTAATCCCAGTAGACAGGTTAGTATAGTGACAGGAAGCTCCGTCCTAAAGAATTTAGGCCCGTGTAAGCAACCATAGAATAGAGGCAAAAACAATAGCCTTGCGAAGGAGGCACCAATAGCAACCTTGGCATTATCAAGAAATAATACAGGAGTCAGAGACTTCCCAACTAGATCAAACACGTTGTAGCCAGTAATCAACAAAATCGGATACCAATCCTTCAGAAATTGAGAATGTACGTCTTCTGTGATATATCCTGGAAATATAGACAAGGTGACCACATAAATGCCGAGGATACCAAGCCCATACCATTTCACCGTCCCAACAATGTCCAGAGTTGATCTTAATGATTCCAAAGGTAAGTCACCATTATCCTCTTTCTCTTCATTCACAGCCTGAGTTTTAAGATCATTGTAGTACTTGATTACTGGAAGCCTATGTGCCACATTGTAAAAGACTATGCACAAAATCATCACAGCAATGCTGAAAATGAAGTAAAGGTTTGCGCTCTTTCTCAGCCCATGAGCATCTTGTCGATATACAGCTTTGGTTAAAATTCTTAGCAGTGAAACAAGGACACCTGCAACATGGAAGAAAGAATCTTAAGATTGTTACATCCCAACTTCCCAACTTTCTGATCTTAATGTGCTGATTGGACAAACAATAGACGGAGAACAAGTGTTAAACGCCAATAGATTTGGAGCAGTTATAATTAAAATGTGCAGCTCGAGATTCATTTTGTGTGTTTAAGGTTAACAGTACAGAAAATGCAAATAAATCACAACTAGATGTTTTTTGGGTGTCAAGTCCAAGACCAATGCCCAGTGACATTGTCAAGGGCATGATTCATTGATTTGACTAGACATCTCTCCTTTAGTTACTTCCATTGATTCATGTAGTCTACACTTTCCTTTTCACTAGTAGTCTAAACATCTATATAAGGAGCTTCCAGTGTATTGTTTATAACTGAATCCCAACAGAATGTCTTCTCTTATTTCTCTTTTTTGTATGGTATCAGAATTTCTTGTTAAAAAACCAGTATTTTATTGGTGGAAGCCTTATACCGCATGAGTACATTCTACCCTCCCCAAACCCCGCTTTTGCGACTACACTAGGTTTCTTGTCATTGTAGTGACCTTTCTTATTTCTAGTAGTCCAAAACTTCCTTATCTAGTACCTAAGCTACTATATAAGGAAACTCTTGCAGGTAGTTCATAGGCTGTTGTAAAAAGTTCTCTTTCTATGCAAATACTAAATTTGACAGTGGAACTCACAAGAAAATGCTTGCAATATCTTCCATAATAACATTGATACCAGAAAGAGCGTCGAACAAGAACGAATATTTGCTGAGAATAGTTAGCATCATATGTTTGTTTCATTTCATAGCAAATACCATCTTCCATCATTAAGAGAAGCAAAATATAGTCAACAACTAAATGGCTAAAGCAAATTTTCCTTTATAAGAACACCGTGAGAAGATTTTGATCCTATCTACCACCATGACAAACAAATGGTATAAAATCACTGAGACAGATTATATAGTGACTGACAGAACACTTCATCAGCTAAAGAGTCAGAAACACTAAAACCCATAAAAAATGAGTCTGGGTCAGACTTATATCTAACTAGCTACACTGAGCACACACTACAGTGTTAACTAAATCTAAATCTAGGGTGAAGACAATGTGGGACTACGAGATTTAAATTCAATTAAATTATCCTATTCCAGTAGCAACTAAGTGAATAAATTAATCTGCAAGACAAGTTAACAGGTTGGACAATCAGAAACACAAGTTACGGCAGCTTTAGCAGATAGACATTCAGGGAGAAGATCTTAAAGTTTCTCAAATTCTGGAAAATTGATAAAACAAAGTTCATTTACAAAACTAGCGAACATATCGCGTTGACTCATAGGCAGATACTTCCCTTGAACAGTTGTTTGAATATCTACTGCAGCTTTAACATGAACAACACTTGGTAAGTATAACATGGAGCATCAGAGAGTGTTGATGAAATTGAGATCTATCAAATGTGACTTTAATATCAAAACTAAACCTCAACCCCAAAACAAACGCAGATCGCTATATGAATCATCAGTAAATAAAAGTCATTTTCATTCCAATACATCTAAAATATAAATCAATTGCAACCAACTACCTTTAACTCACAGTGAGTTTCCTATCTGAACTCTCACCAAATGTTTATCGAAACAGAGGAGATTTTCAGTATTTTTGACCCTCCCTTTCACTCTTCCACGGACTAATACATGTGTCGAATGCTCATACGGGAAAAGAAATGGAAGGGCTCTCCCTCTCTATCGTTTAGCCTAGCTCTGCCCAGCGAGTTTCCTAGCTGAATTATCACCACCAAATGTTTATCAAAACACAACTCAACTATCTTACCTTAACTGATAGTTGACTTTCACTCCCAAACAAATGATCAGCTGTATAACCATTAACATCAGGCTCAAATTAACCACAAAAAGAGCCAATCTAGATCAAATACTGAAAGTCAAAATTTCAAAACCATGAATTTTCGTTTTCAAGCTAAACAAAGGCAAAGAAATAATAGTAACCTGAAGCTGCAGTTCCAGCAACAGTCGCTTGCATATACCTCTCAGGCAACTCACCAGCAGCACCAATAACACCACCTTGTACTAACGCATCCGCTAACCCGCAAATCCCAACCAACCCAACCGTAACACCAAAACCACCATAAACTCCAACTCTCCCATCCAAATAAACTAAATCCATAACCGGAACAGCCACAAGTGCAATCACAAACATCAACATTCCAACATTTATCCTTACAAATGAACTCGCCATCCTATTACCAAAAGCAACGATAAATAACAAACTCACAAACCCAACTATCATGTAAACAATTGCAAATATCCGATCTACCATTACGTTAGGGTAAAGGTAAGTGAAGTAATCAACAGCCGTAATGAATGCGTTCCAAGGTAGAAGATAACCGGTGCCGAGTGTGAAGTAGATTATATATGCTATGTGGAAAGTGTCGTTAGGGATTTTTGACGGCGCTGCTGCCGGAGTTTTTAGTAGTAGTAGTGATGTTGATTCTGAAATATTATCATCATTATCGCCGCCGCCTCCGTGTACGGTGGTTGCAACCATCGTCGCCGGTGTTTGGGATTTTTCTTTTCGGTGGATAAGATAGAGTAGAATTCTAGTAGTGGTGATTAACGCGTGATACAATTGTTCACGTTATCAGGAGAAACGTTATTACGCGCGATAATTAATTAATTAATTTAAGTAGATTCAATTTTTGAATTTTATGTTAATTAATTTATTTATATTTATGCGATTTTTTAAATTATATTTTTTTATTTTTATTTAATATTCTTTTACACTACTATAAAATAATAAGATAAATTTCTATTTTTAATTCATTATCTTTTAAACAATAAAAATATTTTGAAAGTTTTTATCAATTTCATATATAAGTATACATGATAGTATTTAATTGCATTATACTTTTTATATTTTGTCAAAAAAAAAATTAATCAAACCTTACAGATATTAAAGACAAATCAAAATGATGGGACAGTTTTAAAATTTTTAATTTTATTTATATAAAATAAAATAATAAAAAATTAATATAATATAATTTCTTTAAAATAATCATCCAAAAATACACCCCTAATTATAAGGCATAAAGTGAAATATCTTATAAGATAAATTATATAATTAATTAAATATTTTTATTATATTTATATTTTATTTTATAATTTAAAAAAAAATATAAAATATAACTTTTTAATATACTTTAAAAATGATTAAATATGCACGACATATATATGTACCGTTATATATTTAAATAGATATGATATATTATATATCATGACTACAAAATTTGGTAGGTAAAAGTATTTCTCTAATGGCCCATGTGAGGAATGAGTGAGGAAAAAGACACCCCAATATAAAATTTAAAAAAGGTTATATATTTTATTATTTAAGCATAGCTGATGGAATGAGGGAATAGTGGAAAATCAACGGTGTCGTTCTGGTGATGCATTAAATTTAACGGATGTCAAAATATCACAAAATGAAAAATAAGTTCACCTCTAGTGTTTGGCCATATTGATCGATCATTATGAACTACTACCAATAATTAGCATAAAATTAAAAAAATATTGTGTTAGAGTGATAATATTAAAAAAAAATTGTAATTAATATTAATATAGCCTTTGAACGTATAACCCCTCGATTGATATTAATCGTATTTCAATATAAATATTAAAAGTTACTGAAACAGAAAAAAAATAATTTATAGTCAAAGAATGATAAAATATCAAATTAAATAAACTAACAAATGAACAGTGGAAGACTTGTTTTTTGTTTTTATGTTTTGAAATTTTATAGATGGAATTTGGAAAAAAATAAAGCGTATTTGTTGAATAATATAAGAGATTCTCAATGCTAAAAATGAAAATTGCTAAAAGTAGAAACTTTCTAAAATGGAAAATTAGGGTAAAATTTCAGCCCACTTTAACTATATTTATAGCCACCATGTTGGTTGACACGTGGCATTACAATCCACTAGTCACCAAACATGGTGGCTTAGTTGGTTGCCATGTGGCTAAATATAAGCTTAGTCACTAAATCTTATATTTAGCCACATGACTTACATAATATGCCTACAACTATTATGTATATTATATGTACCATGTATCGTATGTGTATATTATAATTAAATATATATAATCCAGTCATACATTTGGTAGATATTTTATCAATTAGATCGATCGTCGTAAGACGACTAGCACTATAATTATCCTTTTATTTCTTCCAAATGCTTCATGTTAAAAAACGATTATTTCTTCTTAATTACTCTTTCACCTTACATTTTTAAGTTTATCTATATCTGCATAAAAGAGGATCGTATATAATAAACTGGCCAATTAATGCAACGGAAATGGAAATTGAAGAATGAGAAGAAACTATAGCCGCTTGGCTAATATATTTGTATAGGGTGTGTAGTAAATCCCTACTACATTTGCTCCCAAGATGACACTTCTCGGTGCGTAATCAGTTAAATAGAATCCCAAAGTGGATACCGACATTGATGAGAAACAAAAAGAGAAAAAGCATAGCAGACAAATTTAGAAAGATTTATAGCAGTGTTTATGGATTACAGTAGTAGGTAGTACATTCTCTTCAACTATAGCTCCTTCATTTTAGCCAGAAGGAAGGAAATTCGAGAGCTTTCTTCATTTTCTGGACAAAAAGACACAGGAGTAATAGTACCGTTTGATCTTGACTTATCCCTGAAAAAAAAAAAAATAACAAGTCACACACGTACGTGCAAAATTAAAGAAGAAGCAAAGCTAGATTCTTTATGGCACAGTAACATTCATTTTTTTTGCAGGGAGATTGTACCTACATATTTGTCACTTGTGTGTTGCCTAAACAATGACAAAATTTTTGGATCAAAGTTGGCCAACATCAATGCCTTATTTTTGTTCGTGTCAAAGAAGATGCCAACGAGCCCATTTCGCAGAGTTATTCAGTGTTTTTTTTTTTTTTACTTAGGGTGTGTTATGTTGGAAAAAAACTCTCACGAGAATTATCTTACTTGTTTTTACTTTTTACGTGGATATATAAGCAAAAATATTAGTATTATAAAATTATTTGCATATGATCTAAATAAATGGGAGATGGTGAGTGTGGGATGGTGGGGCCTGGGGTACAATGAAGATGAGGTGTGTAGTGTGTCACGTTAGTTGGGTACGATCAATGTGAAGCAATACTTAGAAAAAAGTCATTTTCTTTATTTTGAGAAATTATTTTTTCTTTTTCTGAAAAAAATATTTTTTAATAATTTTAGCCTATCAAACATGAAAATAGAAGTACCGAACACACACTGAACCAAAGCTAATACAGAGTACATGCGTTGTTTTTGTCAGTTTCCACTTTCCAGCTTATTTCCAATAGAGTGAATGCCTTGTTTTTTTTCCCTTAAGTTGATAAAAAGTGCCAATCCTCAAAATGTAAAAATTAGCGAAGATCATAGAAAGATTCCAAGTTATCAAAGGTGAAAGTTAAGCTGATACCAAATTCCATTCCCGTATAACCGATGTCCGAGTCAAACAAAAGTAGGGTGCAAAAGAAAAGTGCGAAATAAGCAGATTAAGGGCTGAACGTGACATGAATTAGTGAGTCCAAAGGAAAAGACAGATTATTAGAGATAACATTTCTCGTGTCTTACAAACGTAGGTGACTGACTACATGTAGATGTAGACCAGTGTCCACATGCCTTTTTCTAACAATTTTATTTTTAACTTTTACTCGCACATGGTACCCGACTTATAAGAGCGTACGGACGTGGCGTGCAGCAACGCTTCCTCTCTAATTCCAAATAATACATTTTTGAAATATAGGAATGTAAACTCTAATACATCTTTCTTCATTTTTTTGGAAATGCAGTAAATATTGATTAGAAATATTTGTTCACATTCATGACAGATAGAAGAAATATTTGCTACATTTGTAGATTTAGGGAAGAGGAAACCCCCCCCCCCCCCATCTTTCCTTGAATAAACCTTTAGTGCGTGCGAATGTCTTTTTCATTTATCACATAAAAGAATTTTTTGATATATTTGCAGAATTAAAAAAAGATGTAAGTTCCTTGCGATTCGGCCCTTTCTTGGATACTGTATACATGGAAAAGTTTGATACATTAAAATGTCTTTTTTTTTTCGCTGACAATAGAACAACTTTTTTTGGGTACATTTGCGGAATTAGGATTAGATGAAAAACCACTAAAATATATGTAAGTGTATATGTTATGAGACAACAACCTGTTGTTCATTTATATAATTTGAAAATATCGGAACCTATTGTAGTAGTAGAACATATGAGTAACTCTATCCAATGTAATATTAAGGAATGCTAATAAGATGCCAAACAAAATAAAATGCGATCAATGTATCATGAAAATTGAAGCGGAGGCATATATATTTAAGGTTGTTAGACTAATATATGAGACCACTAAATTTGTGTCAAAGGATGGAATTTCCATCAAGGAGTATGATATTGTATGGATTAGGAGTATTACAAGAGTAATACCTAGGTCGTTTCATTTCACCCGATATATATAAATTAGGGAATGTTATTATTAAGATTGATTTAAATTTGTAGAAAAAAGAATATACTCCACATGATATGTACTGATCCATCTAAATATATGATACAATGGCAGAAACATTAATTGTCTGGTTGATCTTTAAATATAGATTCATATCTAATATCGCAAAAAATATCATAAAGGCTTATGTATGACGACTGAACAATTATATAAATATGGGTTATGTTATAAATATCGAACTTGTTTATCCTATTGCCTTGGATTACTTGACCAATACAATATGTCTCATATATATATTGCGCATACGCTATTTGTTGATAATACTGTGTTATTTACTGCTCAATAGTAAGTTGAATGCAATAAAATTCGTGATGCCAATTAGTAGAAGGGAATAATTTCAGGATCCAACATTGTTAACTTGGGAGTCAAGGAAAAAGAGATTTTCTTCACTAGTGAGACTATTTCTTAGTGTTATATTAGGACCAGAAAGAATAAATTATTCACTTTTTATCATCGTAAATTATTCACTTTTTATCATCGTTAACTTCTTTAGATTATACTCCTTTCAATTTCCCATCTGTGTGACTGGATGGCTCTACTAATCTAATTTGTTTCACTTCAATTTCTGACATAACCAAGCTGATATGCATATATTCTAATTCCTATAGCTTGAAGGCTATTTATATAATCGATTCCAACTAGTTTGTCTTTATTGATACATAGCGTCGGCTGGATTTGCACGCTCAACTAAGGTTTTATAATATCCCCTCAAAAGAATAAGCATGCTAGCTAGCAGTTACACTGAACGTACGATGATGATCTTACGAATTTCTAATTTGTCTACCGGTCTATCCTATTGAAGCTCCAATTACCATAGCAAATTAGTCACAGAATTATTCTAATACGGAAAAGTAAAGGAGAAGTTAAGGGAAATTAATTAAAGCAAGGAAAAAGAGAGAAGACGGAAATTTAGCATAATTAAGTAGATTATAAATCTAGCAGTCTATTATTGTATCACTACACAATAATAATACATTAACCGCAGATTCACCAACTATATTACTCTAATAAATTTCTATGCCAAAATATAACTTAATATTGTTTCTCTTTTCTATTTACAATTGAAAGGAAAGGATAATAAAAGGAACACTACTAGTGTCAATTTCTTTTTTATCTTCCTTTGTCATAAATATATATATATATATATATATATAGTGGTGCAATCAATCGTGCCAGCAAAGTAACATAACTACACATCTTCTCACAATGTAAAGCCTTCCTCTTTGCTCCTTGAGAAACCTCCCAAGTTTTCCAGTTGATATCCTCTTCTTCGACTCATCCTGCACCTTATTAGCCTCATTTTTGCCCTTCATGATCTCTAATTTCTTAGTTGCACCCAAAATATGATCAATGAGACACAAATTCGGGCTAGATTGCCTGAGGAAAATTAAACAAGTACTTCAAGAGTGGAAGAATCTTTGATTTGAAGAATTAATACAGAAGTGGAAGCAGGAAATTGTAGGATTTCTTATAGTGGAGTGGAGGAGTAGTCTACTAATTAGGTGTGTGGTCCAATATAGGCAATATTCACCAAAGAGGAAGCACACACCTTGAAACTGGGACCCTCGTTGTTCCAATTTATGATTTCCCAATTTCTTTAAAAGATTTTTCTTTATCATCAATTCTTTTATTATTGTGTAATTAGATAATTATATTCCCCTTTTCTTTTTTTCATCTTTAACGAATAATTCATTCTAATCCTTCTATTATTGGCAATTGGAATCACAATATATAGTCAAAGATCACTCCCTAGAGTCACAGATTAAACTAACTCTACGAGTACACTATGGTCAACAACCAACAGGATCAAATGATCTAATTAGAATCTTTCAGACAGGCAGGAGACACAAAAATATACAAATTCATTTATTAAATCCGATGATAACTTTCATTCCAACCAAATTTAGCTTAATTTAGTAACGTGTCACCGTGAACAGGGAAATTATTAAAACATGTTCCCGGTCTTTTGCTACTGTTGATAACTTTAAGTAATTAAGCAGCTCCTAAGTTCCCATTCCAATGAGCAATGGCTAACCTAATGTTTGTTAACCACCATTTTGTTATAATCAAACGGTCCTTTTCATTGTCTTTCCCTAGTCAACTAAAGAATTAAAAAATCAACCACAGTGTTTTTAAGATTAAATAGTGGAAATATCTAGTGAGTATTCTAGACGCAACATCATTTGATTAGTTAGTCAATACAAGTCCTTTTCTTATTGTTCTCATGAAGGGTTCATTTTTCCTTTTTTTTTTTCTGGTGCTGAAGAAGCCTAGATAAAGACTTCTTTGTCGTTGTCACTGTATCCTTGTAGTTTTCCTTTGTTTTTAATTTACAAATTTGAAACTGTTCTTGATACTTGGTTAAGAGAACAGATCAGATCTCGTACACTCGGCAAATATCCACCACACATTTTTTTCGTTTAAATTTTTTGGGTGGGTGTTAACAGCCAGTATCCAAAGGGTGCGACACGAAAGAATAGTGGTACTGTGGCCTATTTGTCTTGATGGACGCAGTTCCGATCTAAACACCACTTCAATTAAGAAATTGATAAATAACGTTTGAGTGGCCAATAGTTTTTGTTCAAATAAAGACGGACAATAACCTAGAGAAAAAAGAAGGCAATGAAAAGGAAACATGGGAGATTGAGGAGACAAGGCAGATTAAATTAGATTGTCAAGTCCCAATGTGGGCTAGGATTTGGTCCAAGGTGTTCCAATCTAGTTTAGTTATCTACTGTAGAAAGGTGGACATGTTCGCACGTGAGTAGTGTGACCTTGCTGTAATAGACATGATCCATCTTCCATTATTTGAGCAACCTAACTTTTTGCTCATTATTGTTAATGGAGGATTCATCCCTGAGTAAGATTTTACACGAATTCAAATTATCTTATCTTGAGTTGCAACTTTCTTTTCAGTTTTTCCATGATCCCATTATATATTTAATTCATCTTTCTTAGGGAATTTAAATTGGCACTCTTTTTCATTAAGAGTAAAAGTTTCCAAAATTAGAGTACAACTTCTATATTAACCTTTCTGGATCAATAT
The DNA here is from genome assembly GCA_039654485.1 of Withania somnifera. Classification (NCBI taxonomy): domain Eukaryota; kingdom Viridiplantae; phylum Streptophyta; class Magnoliopsida; order Solanales; family Solanaceae; genus Withania; species Withania somnifera. The sequence continues at coordinate 10,917 of JBDJHY010087363.1, forward strand.
AGGTGAGATGAATTCATCTTTGATACAAAGACAGATGTTTTATGATCAGAGTTTGTATTGTATGGTGCCAGTCCATGAAGCTTCAGGCCCGGGGACAATGGGTTGGACTCGCTTTCGAACCACACTCAATAAAAAATTGGGCCAAATTCTTTTCGGCCCGTCGTTGGACGTTGGTAAAAAAACATCGCCGTTGCAGGGGGATCGAACCCGAGTCACCCGGGTGACAGGCGAGAATACTCACCATTATACCACAACCTCAATGATGAAGCTGTTACTATGACATTATTTATCTTTTATATATTCCAAGTCTTTTGTTAGTATTTCGTTAAATGTATTAAATCTATTAGCTGAAGTTGCAGTGCTATGTTTCAATTTTAAGACTTCATGGTTGACAGAAAAGCTAGAGGTAATTAACAATATTCTTGTCGGGAAGTTGGAGATTGGCGTGGAGTACTTGATTAAGTCTAATTCTTTAATCATTTACGTCTTTAATTATTCATGTTTCATAGTCCCTTTGATCCATTATTCATGCATGTATGGAATAATTGAAGGACATTCTTCCATTGCACTCCACTATACAAAGGCTAAATCCAAAACTAATTGAAAGGCAAGTCACCTAAAATCAGGGATGAAAGAGAACATATATTTCACTGAATGTTGCTTAATCGTTGTTAATTATTACTCACCCTGTTACATTTTAATTCGTTCACAATATATGTCACCTTATTATAATTAAAAAAATATTAATTTTAAAATTACCTTTTTTTCATAAAATTTTTGTTTTCTTTCTTAAATATCATGTCAAATTAAATGATGCCACATAAAAATAGGACCGATAAAATATATATTTTTAGTATTTTATTAATTAAATCACTTAATTATGATAAATTATATTCATTTAATGTACACACTTAATACGACAAAGTATTTACTTGGAAAGTGTTTGCTCAAAACCTAAGAAAATTGTCCTTATTAATTAAATAAATAATTCTTGTTAAGTAAACATGGAATTTTCTTTATGGTAAAAGGGTAGTTAGCTTCTATGAGCATGGAAATTGAGGTTGAAGAAATTAATAAAGAACTTCCAAAAACCAGCGACGTTTAAGTAAAATAATAGATAATGCCAGTTATTATATCTTAATCAAGGTGCAAAAGTTAAGCCAATATTCTGCCAAAACGTTCACGATGTTCAATACATATACATATAAATATATATAGCTCAATTTCGTTCTTTGGTTAACAGTTAAAAAGGTCAAAGTAAATCAATATACTTTTCTAATAATAGACAATTGAATTGATTGCAATAAAGAAAATCAATGTTCGGAAACGAACGTATAAAGTAAAATAAATGTAAGAATAATAATAGATGGAACCAACCTACAAAAACCTAATCATCCCTCCATTACGAGTCCTCCGTAAAATGAAGGATACTATATTGGGGATTCTTCAAGATAATATGGTAAAGAAAATTGTAAAACTTACATATTTCGTGCCAACAATCATATAAGATGGCCACTTAGATTTTCATCAAACTTTGTTCAAACTAACAGTTCAGTAACTAGAAATTAGAAATGCATCTCAAATTTATGACTGAATGAACAAAATTAGAAATATAGTCCTCATGTATGATTTTGAAACACAAACGTTTTGTAAATACATATATATATTCCGGAATAAGCTTTAGTTAGTTAATTAATTTTTTTATTTATAACTTAGTTCATATATTCTAATTTTATTCCCTAATTAAGTTAGCAGAAAGTTATATATAACTTCTTTTTTTAAGTTATATATAGCTCAATTAGCCTTGTGCAGATTATTATGAAGTATCAATTTTTTTCTTTTTTTTTTTTTTTTTTACATCAGTAGTATTAGAGTATTTTCCTTCTTAGTGGATGTTACAATGGTAAGTGAGATCAAAGAGGTTCTCAATTGTCTAGATCACATAACTATCGAAGTTGCTAATTTTAGCTCACATCAAAATCAGCTGGAAACAACTCATAAGAAGGCCTTTCGCGAGTAGAAGGAACCTTACCAGTGGGGAAATTTTCACTAGAAGGAAAAAGGTGTATGTTGATTCTAGCAGACGGGAGTTGTATTCTCCCACAGATGGCCCGTATGAGATAACTGGTATGCGAAGTCATAATCAACAGTTCTCTCTACTCTAATGTCAATAAAACAGTGGGTCTTTAGTTTTCGAGCTCCCCACTACACCCATCATCTACCGTACCTATGACTTCTTCTCCACCACGACCCTAATTCTATCCAATTTTCTCAACCTCAAGCACCATCGTTGTATAGCGCTCTATTTTTATTGGACAGATACCTTGTATTGTACCCAATTTGTTCAACCTCCCATTTCCTAGTATCAAACCCAAGGCTAATAGGTTCCTCGTCTATCTTCTTTCCTTATCCTAACCAGTATAAAACTCGGAGCTCTTCACTCTTTACGCATTACAAAGTCGGTTTTCCTAGATTTAGTGGCAGTGGTTTTTGGGACTGGTGGTATCAGGTTGAGCAATTTTTTTCGATAGATGAGGTAACCCATCATCACAAGCTTAAGGTAACCTCCTTACACTTGGATGATATAACTTTAGAATGGCATATAGATTATATGAGAAGCAGATCTCATACTTAGTTGCCACCCCCTAGTTGGGTTGAATATATATGGGGCACTTTCTGATAGGTTTGGAGCAATATTTGATAATCCTATGAGTGAGTTGATTAAGCTAAAAAAACAGTTGGGGTGGTAGAATTCCAGGAAGCATTTGACAGGGCTATGACTTAGGCTTCATCTAGATCCTAGGCTCCTAACTATGCAATAAGTATATTCTTGGAGAATTTAAAACCAAAATTAGGAGATGTTATCAAGATAA
>JBDJHY010087471.1:0-13788 GCA_039654485.1 Withania somnifera
CCATAAAAACACCAAAATTCAAAATGAAAACCCAAGGACAAAAAATTAAGGTCCTCCTAGACCAAAGTCAGCATTTTTTAGCTAAAAAAACTGTTAAAATTTATTTTCAAGCGCGTTTACTACAATTACCTCTCTAGAGTTCCACTTTTTCAAACTAAAACTACAAAATAGGGAAATTAAGATAACAAAAAAATTATTTGCAAGGGCTCCGAGTACTGGTCCCAGAAAGTCATAAACAACTTAGGATAACTACCAGAGAGCTCTAAGTAGAGAAAAGGACCAAAAATAAGGAAATGACCAAACGGGTCATTTCAATATCTACACTAATAAGGACTTTCGTCCTCAAAATTCAAGAAAGAAGTAGTACCTGAATGCTCAAACAGATTTGGATACTAGGCCCGTATATCATGCTCTATCTTCCAGGTAGCTTACTCAACAAATCAATATGCCCAATGAACCTTCACTAACAAAATCTCCCTTGAACTCAGTTGCCTCATATCTATGTCTATAATAGCTTCAGGCTCGTCAATATAAGTAAAGGTATCATCCATTTGCACAACCTATCAACGAAGAACAAGAGATAGATCTGGTTCATCGAGGCAGAGAATCGATACGTGAAAAACTGGATGAACTACAACTAACTCAGTTGAGAAGGCAAGTCTATAGGCAACTGCTCCAACTCTCTCTAAGATCACATACGACCCAATGCACTGGCAGATAAGCTTGCCTTTCCTACCGAACCTCATAACACCCTTTATAGGAGAGACTCTAAGGAAGACAAAGTCACCAAAACTGCACTCAAGGGCCAATGACTACAATCCACATAGGACTTATGCCTACTTTGGGCTACCCGCAACCAATCCTAAATAAGTCTTACTTGATATGTATTATCATGGAACCAATCATAACTGTGGAGTCAACCCTTACAACCACTTAACCAACAAATAGGAGATCTATAATGTCTACCATATAATGCTTGAAATAGTGCCATTTGGATACTAAGTGGTAGATGTTGTATACAAAAACTCTGCCATGGGAAAGTGCCTATCCTAACTACCTCTAAAGTAAAAAACATAGGCATACAACATATAATGAAGTACCTAAATGGTCTTCTCAGACCGCCCATCTGTCTGTAGGTGAAATATTTGACTCAAATAACCCTCTGTACCCAACTATCTCTAAATCGATCTCTAGAACCTCGAGGTGAACTGTGTGCCCTGATTGAATATGATAGATACCGGTACCCTATAAAGTCTAAATATCTCATGGACATATAGCTCAGCCAACTTCTCTACACCCCAAATAAAAGGTCAGTGGGAAGTAAGCCAACTTTGTCAATCGATCCCCAATAACCCAGTTGCATTAAACCCTCGGGAAGTATGAGAAAGGCCTGTGATGAAATCCTTAGTAATCTGCTCCCACTTCCACTAAGGGATAGGGATTCTCTGCATCTCACTGCCCGACCTCTGGTGTTCAAACTTTACCTGCTGACAATTCAAATACTGAGAAACGAAAGGCTTAATAGACCCCCTTATACCTCACGACCAGTAATGCAACCTTAGATCATGATACATCTTCACAATACCCGGATGAATAGAGTATCTGTAGTAATGGGACTCAAGCAACAAAGTCTTAATCAGATCACCAACCCTCAGAAAAAAAAGTCGACCATGAACCCATAACACACCATAAAAGTCTACTGTAGCCCAACTGGAATTACCTGATAGGATCGTCTCCCTCAATTGTACTAGAATAGGACCTCATACTGGCTATGTTGGATCTGGTCAATCAAAGACGATCTGGACTCATTAAGGGAAAAAAACCGCTCTGACACTGAAAGATCCAACCTAACCATCATACTGGCAAAGAAATTAACATCCCAAACTAGCGCTCTTTAAGCAATAGGATTTTGCAGATAGGCTACCCAAGCTCACAACCTTTCGGTTCAAGGCATCGACAACCACATTACCCTTGCCCGAATGGTAGAGAATAGTAAAATTGTAGTCCTTCAGAAGCTCAACCCACCTCCGCTACCTCAAGTTAAGCTCCTTCTTACAAAGAATATTTACAAGCTGCAGTGATCCATGAGTAGCTTGTAGTGGACTATATATAAATAATACCTCCAGATCTTAAGCATGAAAAATACTTCCGCCAAATCTAAATCATAGGTAGGGTAGTTGTGCTCGTGATCCTTCAGCTGCCTTGATATATATGTGATAAGATGACCTTGCTACATCAGAACACAACCAAGACCAATACTCGAAGCATCATAATAAACTGTAAATGGCTTGCCCTCGACTTGTAGAATAAGAACCAGAGTGGTAGTCAACAACTCCTTCAGCCTCAGAAAGCTAGCCTCACACTTAGATGACCACTAGAAAGGCACATCCTTTCTTAGCTGTCTACTTAAGGGGGATGTAATGGAAGAGAAACCTTGAACAAAATGATGATAAATACAATCACGAATAAATATAGATAAGGCCTGAATACCCGAATCATCAAGTCCATGAAAACTATAGTGGCATTGGTCAGCCCAAGCAACATCACTAGAAACTTATGGTGCCCATACCTTATCTAAAAACTGTCTTCGAGACATATTCATCCTGAACCCTTAACTGGTAGTAGCCAGACCTTAGATCAATCTTAGAGAACACCATGTTTAGTTGCCTATAACCAGTGTGGGGTAGATGATACTTATTATTAATAGTCACCGTGTTTAGTTTCCTATAATCATTATGGGGAAGGTGATACTTATTATTAATAGTCACCTTGTTTAGTTGCCTACAATCAGTGTAGGGCAGATGATACTTATTATTAATAGTCACCTTGTTTAGTTTCCTATAATCAATACACATCTATAGGGACCCATCTTTCTTCCTAACAAACAACATCGATGAACCCCACGATGATCAATAGGAAGGATAACACCCTTGTCAAGGAAAAAACCTAGAGCTGAACACTCAAATCAACAAGCTCTACCGGTGCCATACGATATAGAGGAATAGATATGGGCCTGTGTATCGCTTTACCATCTAACATCTAGAGCATTTGCCACAATAAGTCTCTGAATGTGGCAGGTGGTGCCAAACAGGTTGTGATGGTGGTATGAGGGTGGCTACGTCCATAAAAGAGGTGGGGCAGTAGTGACCCGGCAGAACAACCTCCCCTACCCCCTCTTGGATGACTGGGGGAAGGTCCAGATCTACTGAAGACCCTCTGGTACGGACCATCTGCAAATGAATGAAGCCACGGTATGTTCTAGAAGATTACAAATAACAACGCATGATATGATTCAAAAGAGGATAGTTTTTCCTAAGGTACCCTATAGCCTCTCGAAGATCGAATGCGGATGTCTACGCACAAATCCTCAGGACTCTTCTAGTTACTTACTCCAATGCCAAAGAGACCCATGAACTTATGCTCTGATTCCACTGTGTCACGACCTAAAATCTCGATAATGATGGAATCTACAACCCTCTTATATAAAAGCCTAACCCTACAGCCCGGAGCTACGTGCAATAGGCTAGAACTCTCAAAACATTCAACATAAGAAGTAATAAAAAAACATAAAAGAATAAAATCCAGAAGGAATACATACATAGGCTAAATAAAAAACCTAGTGTCAATGGCATATGGAGCTACTATATAGGATATCAAAATGATAGAAAATACAAAGTAACTCCTACAAAAGTAACACAACAAAGGGCCTACTATAGACAGGAAGTAACACAACAAAGGGCATACTATAGACAGGATAAAGCAATTCAAACTCAACGAAACCAAGGTCGACTCGAATGGAAAAGCTCATTATAGTCTTCGTATTCAGCTTAATCTTCTCCACACGATCAAGGCATCTCCGATAACTCCTACCGGAATCTGCACCATGGAATAGTTACAGAAGTGCGGCATGGGTACCAAACAAGGTAACCAGTAGGCATATCGGCTGACTAGGCTAAAATAAAAGGCGAGGAAGTAAAACAGGTCAATAAAATTAGAGAAGCAGTACAACTAATAGTTAAGCAGAAAGGTAAGATATCGGAAGGGTAAGCATAGATCTACAGGACAAAAACATGGAGAACATGATGCACAAACACCAGTACCAAAATTTCAAAGATGAAGTAAGGAAACGTACCTGTGCCCTAGCTCAGCATAAACCCCACCAACCATAATACTATATATGTGCATGTCCCACTAATACAGAAATGAACAGTAGGATACATCTAAGTATGAATAGAAAGTAAACACACAAAACCTACTTGGCATTCCATACCACCAGTAAGTACAAACAACATAGGAAAACCCACTGTGACTTCCCTTTTAAGCCTGGTGGGCAGACACCATACCAAGGAAACAAAGAGGGGTGTAGGAAAGTGAAGTGGAGCAACACCATCAATGCCAATTACCAGGGCCTCTCCCTATCAATGTCAAAACTCTAGGCCTCTCCCCCTATCAGTTCTAGAATCTAGGGCTTCACCCTCACAGTGACAATCATAGGGTACACACCCCCTGTCACTGTCAGTAACCAAGGCCTCCCACCCTCACAATACAAAAACCCAGGGCCTTACTCTTTATCAGTGCCAATAACTAGGGCCTCTCCCTCACAATTCCAAAACCCGAGGCCTTTCCCCTATTACTACCGATACCTAGGGCCTTGCCCTCGTAGTTCCAAAAACAAACCAAATAGCAATATATATTGGAATCTTAACACACAATGGCAATAATAATACATCATAATAGAAAAAGAGAGTAAACGAAATCTAGGATTGGGCAAAGGCCACCAGCTAAGAAATCATCTCACCACAGTCATCGTCTAATAATTAGAAAACTTCCCAAGGTGTATGGCCTCTACATGGGGGTCCAAAATGCGGGCATACAACCCTTCACCATCTATTCCCTCTCTCGAGCCACCGGAATCCATCAAGCATATTAGCAAAAATACAATGATCAACCTAAAAACCAAGACCACACTACTAGCGATATTACAAGCACAAATAATAACCCAGTCAACAATGTTTATAAATAAATCTAGCCTAACTAGACGCCAACAAAAATCTCCAAAGTGTGCAAACTGTGGACATGAAGCTCCAACAAAGCCGATATCACTCAAAACTATACAATTACAAATCTAGGGATTAAAATAGCAAGAATGAGACCCATATTGCAATAATTAGCAACCCAGGTCAGAAGCAAGGCCCCACAGCCCAAAATATTGAACTATATATTAGCGCAAAACCCTCAACTCGGGAGACTCATGGTCCAAATTTGGGATTAAAGAGATGACGAATCAAAGGATAAAATATGGTTTAAAGTAACAAAATGAAAACAATTTATTTTACTAAAGAAAGGCACAAAGAATAAGAAATACTCTAAAACTATCACAACAAACTCACACAATCACACGCATAACTTCTCGCAACTCCCCTCAGCTTGAAACAGCCCAAACCCCGCTCACAAACCCTGAACAAAGAAATAAAATGAAAATGCAGATGCTAGAAAATAAAGGGGGAAACCCCTATTTATATACTGTAGGGGCCGCTGGGGAAACCTTTCTAAGGCTTCCCCCTAGCGTAGGGGCGAACTCACCTGGGTGGCTCCCTAGGCACAGGGGGAAATGCCATGGTAACCAAGGACCAACAGGTGCGATCTTCACCTGCAGCTACAATTTGAAAACTAGGAAAACTCTAAGGGGTCTAAAATGAGCATCCCGAGTCTAATTCTAGAAAACCAAAATTGCATATTGGGTGAAAAACACACTACCAACTCAAAAGAACTGATGAAACAACCAATAGAGATTGTATAAGTGAAAAATACCCCAAAATCAAAAGGAGATAAACTAAGAAATTTACACAAACCAACTTAAAACAAGCCTGGTCACCCCGGTAAGTTAACCAATAACTCAACTAGACAAAAATCAACATTCTAAATCTGATGGAATCATCAAAATCTCGGTCTTATACTCCAATCACCAATATACTACCTAGGCCCCAAAATGAGCATCCGTTAGTCTAAATTTCCACAAAGAAACCCAAACTCATAACAAAAAGCCCAGGATACAAACTTAAGTTCCACCTAGACCAGAGTCGGCATTCCGAAGCTTAGGGATCATTTAAAAATTTGATTCATGAGAGCATTTACTACACTCTCGTGTTGCGCTATTTCAAAGCTAAAAGTTAAAAATACAAAAACTAAGATAACAAGAAAATGAGTTGCCCTAGCACCGAGCTAGCTGTCCCAACAAGTCATAAATGACATAGGGCGAGTACCGGACAACTTTAGCACAAAAAAAGGATGGAATATAAGAAAATAACCGAACGGGTCATTACATATACTATTGTGTATACCTACCGATAGGATGGGCTTCCAAGCGGGTCTTACTTGCTATCCTCTTGTACTATCTTCTTGTTACCATTATTTTATGCTTTTAGTGTGAATTTCTTTATCTTCCTTTAGTTCCTATTATACTTTATAGAATTATGTGTTAGTTGTAGCGCTTGAGATACACGTACATATCTAAATTTTTCTGACTTGGTTTCCTATTTAATGGTAGCTATATTATATACTTTAGACTTATACTTTCTTACTTTAGTTAACCTCATTATGTTTACTTTATTTTTTCTTCCTATAGACTTTTACCTTTTATTACTTATATTTTTCTTGCGCTCGGTAGACCTATTATGTCAACTGGTACCTGTTGTATAGTTCTCATATTGTACTTCTGCATCCTCTTTGTGGTTGATATTTTGGTATGAGTCATCAGCAAGGACGTGATCATGCAAGCTAGGTCAGAATTATTTTAGAGACAACAATGAGCATTTTGGCATTTGGGATGACCTACTCTAAACCTACTATTGTTACATTCCTATATTTCTTTTGGATAGCTTGTATTTTATTTCCATTTGTCCCTTGGCTTGTATATTTTGGATAAATGTACTATTAGATTCTCTTAACACCATAATACCAAGTTTTTGTGATCTCTATATATATATATCTAGTATCCATTGCTTCTTTTCTCCTTCTCTTTCCTCTCCTATAGTTTTATTTTTGTTAATTTTTTAGGTTCAACTTGTTGATTTTCTCTCTAGAGTGTTGGTTAGACTTTCCTAATGATGGGATTGTAAACGTCATCACAACCTGAGGTTGGATTATAAAAACTCATAGGTCTTAATATCATAATTTTATAAAACTAAAGTGTATAGTTTATATACATTTTCAAAACATTTCTTTGCAATATTCCAATTTTTTCAATCACTTTTTATTTCTACAATTTTAGTAGTAGCACCCAAAATACTAACACTTTTTATAATATTTTGATTTTATGTAGCATCCATTAAAATTGTGTAGATAGTTTAGAGGTGTGAGAAGTACTATCACAAAGTTATTAAATTTTTTTAGTGCTATCCTTCGTCCGATTTCTACTTTAGATGTTACTCGTAGATAATTATTTCATTTTGTAGTATTTACTCCTATCTTCTCGAACTTTTTTTTATCTTATTCTTTTTGGTTTGGCTATAGGAACGCAATCTGGGTCTGGCTTTATTTCTTTCAACTTCCAAGATAATTCAACAGAATAAGAGTCTTGGCAATGTCTAGAATATGATTAAACAGTTACCTAATCTCACAGAATAAAACTAAAGAAATATTGAATAATAGAAATATCTACCACACTCAAAAATTATTTTCTCAAGAGCAACATAATTTTTACTGGATCTAGGATAGTATGGAGGTTTAGCTACTCATGTTCAGGTTCATACTCCTCCTCCTACACCCTCTTGAGAAACATGGCTCTAATACAAATGAGGTGGATAGTAGAAACAATTTTAACACCAAAGAGTCGAATTGTAGAAATAAATTAAACAGTAAGAAAATATTAACAAAACATTAATAAAATCTCAACAAAATTTATAATTTTATAAGAGGAAAACTAATAGAGAAGAAGTAAAGAAAAGTACTTCTAAATGAGGAACTTGAAAAAAGTAGGTAAATATAGAGAGATTTGAGAAAATTAGGTAAGGGTTTTTGAATACACAATTTTTGAATCCCTTTCTAATTACATGATGAATGTTTTAAACCAACCTCGAAAATAGATGACTCACTTAATTACTAAATGTTATTTGTTACATGTATTTTTACGTTGTTGCAATTAAAACTAAAATCACTGATACACTTAATTACTAAATGGCATCCATTATATGTGTCAAGATATGTCAAATTTAATTTTGCACCCATTTGTGTCTTTATACTAAAAATAGTATTGGTGATTTGTAGCATTCTTTTCTACTTACAAAAAATAGCATAGCTATTTTTTGCACTTTTGTCTTCGTTCCTTGTATTTTTTTCTTTTGTCCATTGTTGATTTTGATGTTGTTTCATTCTTTTCCTTTGTAGGAATTTGGTTGTTGAAATTTGGAGTAGCTTTTGACCCTGCATATATTTTAAATACTTTCAAAAGGTGAACTTCCTTTCTTGTTCAGTTGAGGGATAATCTTGAGTTATCTCTTTGGGATACTTCATGTCCCCATTACCGGGTTCATTTGTCTGCTAGGATGCAAAATCGAGTAGCTTTACATTCTGTCTCTTCTTGGTATCTTTATAAAAAATTAACAAGGCTTATTTAAGCCTTTTCTTTAATTTCTATATGGAAATATGGATTCCATCAAAGAAATTGATATTCCCTTATATTCGCTGGATTTTGGTATCCTTTCTAAAATACTTTATCTTTTCAAATTCATGAATATCGAGGAACAAACAGATAATATAGAAATTCTTTTCGCAATAAAGAACTTATAGATTTTAATATTTTTTGTTGGCATAGAGATATTTTTCTCTACCTAAAAATTTTGAAATTGTGTCTAAAAATGATTTGAGACTACCAGTTTGTTTTCTGCAAATTGGCTCCACCATTCATAAAACCATATGGGGATGACTACTATTTTCATTTTTACTGAATACTTTGCAAACCATGCATTAGTATTGGGTCTTACATACATTAAATTATACCACACGACCTTGTAGTCATACCAATTATATGTGTTACATCCAAATGCATATGCAATTATATGCGGTTGTACAAGTACTATAGAGACTTTGCTAATCGGATGCTGGATATATAGGGAGTTTTCGAATAACCATTTACTAAACAATACTAATTCCATTTACTTATTTAATAAGTTAAAAGAAGAGATACATGTAAATTATCTAAAGTAGATTACGAAATAAAGAAAACTAGATAATGAACAATTAACCGAGAGAATACTATATTTTTGCACAGTCAATGAATGAACCAAACTAGCATTATGGATTTTATAACAATCATATTTAATCAATTTAATTAATTTTTCTTAAATTATTTCAATTATAAATTTTGAGGTTAACCTATTAATCAGGGACTCTCATCCTCTAACCGTCTACCTAGATTACCCTCACAACTACATTGTTGATTAGGGATGTGACTACTTATACTTGATGCATTATAGTTATCTTCTCATAAAAAATTAAGCAAGGCAACTAGGTACGTCTCCACCCGATCCGAAAATCACCCTCGACTACCATCCCTACCATATCGTAGATCTTATCTCGCACCCGATGTTCCTCATCCTACCTTGAGGCTCCCATTTTGGTCCACATTTAGGATTAAAATTTTTTTATTTGTGATCAAGCAATAAAATACTACACTTAGAAACATAAGAACAATTAATATGATAATTCTCGTAAATCACATCATGTTTAATTAAATAGTCATCTTTCTAGATTATACCATAACCCTAGAACGAGAAGATTAAGTTCCAAATAGTTATAGAAAAATCCCAACATATCATTCAAACAAAAGGGTAGAAATAATTTAATAAAGGAGAAGAAACGATAAGCAATTATACTCTGGACTTTACAACGACTCTAGCTTTTTCTAGGTTAAAAATTTTCTACTAAAATATTTTATATAAAATTCCCAAAATTATTGTGCAATGTATAATATTTCTAGGTATAGAAAATAACCCCAAGTATATATAATACTTCAATATGCAAGATAGATAAATTTCAATTTGCAATTAAATTAAATAAAAAATGAATATTTTTCTTTAAAAATAATGTTGACTTTATTCCATTAATCTTCCTGCTTTAGTTTCCTTCTATAATATATTTTTTATTTGGTTTTGATATAACCTTCTTTATTTTCACACCAAGTAATTTCTACCTAATATAATATAATAATATCATAATATAAAATCATAAGTAATACAAAGAAAAAGAGTAATATTAAGATGTGAGGCAAATAATGGTTAAATGTGTATAATTTAGACGTCACATCACCAACCCACACTTCTCTATCACGACTCAAAAAATGAGTTTTGATGGAGTATACATTCCACCTATAGATAAGCCTAACCCTGGCATAAAGCATTAAAAGATGGACTTGTACCAAGTACCAAAAGAAAAGAGAAGAGAGAGAAAAAGAAAAGAAACAGAAGAAGAATACAAAAATACATAATAAAAAATGAATCCCTAGAACTTGGTATCATGTATGTAGAGCATCTCTATAGACAAAATAATTCAAAATACTACCCACAACAAGGAAAAAATAGTGAAGTAGTCATTCTGAACCAAAAACTAGGACAACTTTGTACTTGAAGGAGAACTGGTCAGCCCAAACGTCAGCTGCTCACTAACACGCTTGATAACTGTTGCCTTGATGACTCATACTAGAACTTGAATCATAAAAATATGCATAAGTGTAGCGTGAGTACCAAATCAACAGATGAACAATTGGCATCATAGGCGAATTGGGCAAATGAAAGTATAAAGTAAGGTAAAGTGCGATCAATAACAGGCAGAGAGGGAATAATCATAGTAACAACTAATAAGTATGAGGAATGTAAACTATCAAGGTGTAAACATAGAGGACCTACACCAACACAACACGTATATGGAGCTCTAATGTAACCAACACTGTGAAAGACCCTAAAAAGGAATAAAATACCAATAATAAGGTAATCTATTGGCAAGTAAAACAAGGAGAGTAAATGTTATCCTAAGGAAGATAGCAAAAAAGTCCCAGCTAATAACAAGACCTACCGATATCCCACACTACCGGCAGGTACAACCAGCCTTAAAGTAACCCACAAGACCCCCCGGAAGCCCGAATAGTACAAACAAGCATAAAAGCATGCAATACAAATGGGTGATGAAATGTAATACTTCCCAAACATAACCTCATATGGTCCTCCTCTAGTACAAATGCAAGCGAGTCATGACCCACAGAGGAAACAAACTGTATACCACTATTCCAATGTGTACCCCTCCCCAGGCAATGCATCATGCCCCTGACATATCTAAAAAGTTTGTAGGGCTCGTGGAGAGTCAAAACTGCATGCAAAATTCTCGTAAAACCTAACTACGACATAGTCCTCAGGCATAAATGCCAATAATTGGGCTCGGACCTTACATTGTATTTCAGTAGAAATCTAATTGTCTCCATATAGGAGTTCCTTTAAAATACCATGATGGAATAAGAAAAAGCTCCATACTTCCCAACAGTCTTGAATACATAAATAATAATATATTAAAACCTCTTTTGGTGTCATTATCAATAAAAATCAAGTGATTTTATAATTTTTTAGCCAAAAGTACCTAATTGTCTATAAACTGCCCAATAATCATGCAACTCATCAAACATAAGAAAACAACATTCTAAATCAGCTCTAATGCCACCAGCTAAGTTTTCATAGTAGATATTAAGCTAAGCCGATTGTTTAATCCCCTCCCAACCCCTAACTAGGTTCTAGAGACAGCACGCTGACGGAGCTACGTCACCCCAAGGGATTTAACAAGTTAAAAGGATAGAAATATAGGAAGAAGCCCAAACTAATAATAATAACAGGGCTCCAAATTGTTAATACAGTCCTGAGATGGAAATTTACCTTATATCTACATCACTTAATACCGAGTAAAAAAAGAGTAAGTCATAGACTACCTAGATTTTGGTAATAACCTTGAGAAGTGCTAGAAATTATATGGAATGCACGAATAAACTTGGAATTACATGAAGCTAGTAAAAAGTGTAACCCACATGTCAAAACGAGCAAAACAAGACCCATACTACTATAGAAATAGTAGGGTCAATTTCCAAAGTAAAAGTGGGTCCTTAAACCCTCATAGCTAGAAAAACTGAATTATTCATACCAATACTTAGAGAACAGCTCATAAATTTTGTGGTACACACTAGGTATCAATCTAATGGATTAAAGTAAAGAAATAAGCCCAGAAAGTTCATATAATATGAAACAACTTTATAACTACAAGGAAATCGACAAAAAACTCGATAGAAATGATCGTAGAACCACCACAACATAATTCCATGAATCAAAACTATATTTTAAACCCTTTAATTTAATGATTCAATTACCAGATTAGAGAATTTGGGGGGAAATTCTAGGAATGTTTGATCAAAATGAAGAATTGAACTATTTATAGGGGTATGCCATATAGTGCTCTACGGACATGGCCATCACCCTACCAATCTAGGAAAGGGAGGTTAAAAAAACCTATCAAACTTTGTCATGTCCCACACACATGAAGGAGGGATGGATTCGGCATATTTAAATTATTTAGAAAGTGGTACAAAATGAAATGTTTGATTTGACAAAAACATATATGCAATCTTTCGATAATTAATAAGGCCCAATGTATGTCGGACTCCACTTACCTTTTTTTCAAAATCTCATGACTCCCTTCATCGAAGTCACCTTCACAAATATACAATCACCAATAACAAATACAACTATCTCATCCTCACATATGTATATGACTTTTTCCTACACTACTCTGCACCGTCTCCCTTACATGCCACAAGTGTAGCCATATAAATACTCAAATGATATCTATTTTTTTATGCAAACCGAATCAAAGATAGGTACGCAACAAATTACACTTGAAATCAATTTCACATGCCCTCTTCATATCCTCCAAAGTCTAAATAGTCCTCAGAAATTGGAAATTTTTCTACAAATGAAAAGTTGTGCTCAACTGAAATTGGGTACCAATACCCCTCTGAAATGATCTACAAAATTGAGATGTAAATTACAAACCACGATCTAATATAATAGATAGAGGTACACTATAATGACCCTCTCGGTCATTTCCTTGCCTTCTTCCTTCTATCGGTACTTAGAGCTATTTGGGAGTTTCCCCAAGTCATTCATGACTTGCTGGGATCAATAGTTCAGTGCCCTAGTGAGTTGTTCCCTCATTATCTCATTTCCACTATTTTGAAATTTCAATTTTGAAACAGTGAAAGTCGAGAGTGAAATAGTTGTAAACACACTCGAAATTGATTTTTGATATTTTTGTTAGCTCTGAAATATTGACGTTGGTCTAGTTGGGATTTAAGTCCATGTCTAGGACCCTTGTGTTTTTAAGTTGGCTGTGTCGTGTTATGTCCAAATGCACACGCAAGTGTACGTGGTCATGCAAGTAATGTAGTGGATCTTTGTGAGCCGAACGTCGAACCCACAGGGACTTGGAAATTATTAATTAGTTCGGCTAATCAAGTTATATGAGGACTTTAACTTTAAAGTGCAAACTTAGAATTCAAGATAAGGTATTACCTAGTATATAATTAAAGTGCAGATAAGATAAAAATAGATAAGTGGAGGTTGAATTTGGTGTAATTCAAGAATAAGAGGGATTATAGGACTATGGCATTGCACACACACACGTATGGATTTAACCTAATTTAAGGTCGTTGTTCCGCTGATTCTAGAGTTAGGGGTTAAAAGTATGACTAGGGATTGGTTT
>JBDJHY010087581.1:0-13788 GCA_039654485.1 Withania somnifera
ACCACATATCATTTTGAGTTTGGAGTAAAAAGTTATGGACCTGTTACTAAAACTTGTGTGTAGTAAAGTCACTTCATAAGTCATGGACTTCAACAGTACAACACGTGGTTTGCAAGAATATGAATCGTACTGAGTCTTGTGGAGTAAGTCTAGAAGCTTCCTATTTTCCTTTGAATTTTTGGGATAAACCTATGAATATTTGGATATAAAAATAATAATGTAAATACCCTAACATTTAATTCATAAATATCTTAGCAAATAAAGATCAAAGCTAGGGTTTTCTTCCTACTTCTTCAAAGAGGCAAGAATTAGGGTATTCAAAGTGAATTCATTGTAGCAGCTTGGTATTTGATTTTTCACCATAAAATTGTTTCTAATTAGGTACGTGGGATTTCAAAAAGGACTTATTTCACCCTTGTTCCCGAAATTCCTCTTCTAAGTAAGGTTCTGAATATGTAGAAGCATGATAGGGTTCTTGTTTAATTCTATAAATTATGATTTCCTAATGAACTAATTTACTTGATTTTTTGAGTTAGAATTATGATACTTTCATGACGATTATTTAATTATGAAAGTACTCTTGATTAGCATATTTTCATAATTGTTGTAAAAGAAATGAAGAATCTTTGAGGTAAGAATTAATGATATTTTTCAAGGTTTATTCTTAAAACATGATATGAGGGTTGAAGTGTCATAATTACTTGAATTTTTACATTATGTTGAGCATGAACTTGAAGCATATATCTATATATATATTGAATATTTTATCTAATTGAGCCTATTTAAAAGAGAAGTAATGAACATGTTTAAGTTGAACAGTTTCGGCTTTGGGCCCAGTTGAAAGTAAGTGTTAATGTTTATGCTTAAATCAATTAGTTGAGATGTAGTGATAATAATGATTATTTCATAATTGACTAGTTTACCCAAAAAGTTGTATTTGATAAAAGTTATAGTTGAACAGAACAATTTTTCCTTCAAGCCTAGTTAAAATAAAGTAATAATAATGTATGGGAGGAGTATTAGCACCAAGGGTGGGCAAAGGACTTTATAGACAAACCTATGTAGCCTAACATAGTATTATTCTTATTTTGGCACCACTAAGTTGTACCTATAGCCTAGTTCAATCAACTAGAGGTAGCATCCTTTCCCTTTTTTAAGGTTAGGTATCCCTACTCATCGGGTAATATGTGTACATAATTACTTTATGCCTTAAGGTATGTCAGTTATAGAAACTCCCAGAAAGAAAAGTCAAAATTAAAGGTGTTAGAAAGGATGAAAGTGAAAGCTTGTTTTTAACTAGGTCTTTATCTTTTGTTAAAAACGGAAGAGTTTGGCTGTTTTAGTTGAGTTTACTTGAGATATGATCTTTTTAACTGTTTCATTATAAATTTCTAAATTGCTTATCTGAGTTAGAATTGAAGTTGATATTTACTTTTTATGCCTTGCATAGTACTTCTAAATATATTGTATAACCTATTTTATACTAGCTTACATACTCAGTACATGTTTTTGTGTACTGATTCTACTGTTGGTGCATGTCTTAACCTCCAGATGTTCAAGGTTGACACTAGTTGAATTCCTAGAAGACTAGAAGATTGGTGAGTTGTCACTTGATCCGAGGGAAAGAGATGTAGTATGTATTTATTTATCTAGATCTTGGACTTTAGATTTATTATTTATAATTGCGTCTGTTAGATACTATCTAGTAATCTCCTTTTCTAGTAGTCCATTATTTTTCTAGTAGAGGCTTTCAGACTGAGATGTATCATTTTGCGATTTGAGTTTATGTATTTTTTTATTAAGACTGTCTATTGATAATTCTGAGGAGACCATTATATTCATGATATTATTTTTATATTTTCTTCTAAGTTATGTGTATAGATCTATGTATTTTCCAAGTGGTTCTTTCAAGGTTGCTAAGGCAACTTAGTGGCTAAGGATATCGGTCAATGCTTGGGGGTGAACTCCGGGGTGTTACAAGAATGGTATCAGAGCACTAGGTTCTTAGAGTCCTAGGTTAAGTATAAAAGCTAGTGTTATGTAGAGTCTCAGTTATGGGTGTGACTTCAGCACACATGTGTTTCGGAGCATACAACACTATTAGGAAAGGTTTTCCTTTATTAAAGTTCTACTTAGTGATTTGGAGTTTAACACTGAGATATTTTCTCTTTTTGACTCATGCTCTATGCATTTCAAATAACACCTCCATGACGATCAACTCACCAGGCTAACAGGAACCAACATAACTAGGCTCCACTAGCTCCTAAGCCACAACAACTACCATTAGACATCACCACTGGAATGTTATGTAACGAATGCACATGATGGTTCAGATAGTGATGGGAAAATATTACTGTCAGTTTAGGTTCTCGTGGTTAAAATAGTTGCTCTTCATACTATAGTTGTGAGGGTGAGGGAGTTTCTAAGGTTGACTCCTCTGAAGTTTTATGGTTCAAGGACTATGGATAATCTGGACAACTTTATTAAGGAGGTTTATTAGATTTGTGATATATGATGATTCTTGATGTTGATAGGGTTGAATTGGAAGCTTATTAATTAGAATACATTACACGGTCTTGGTGGGATATGTGGAGGAAAAACTAGGGAGTTGGAGTTGTTCCACAATCTTAGGAGGAGTTTGAGACTATATTTATGGGTTGATTATTTCCTAGAGAGAAGAGGCAGGAGAGGGTTCATGAATTTATGATTTTGGAGCAGGGCTCCATGTCTGTGACTAAGTATAACATATTGCTCACTAAGGTATAGAGGTAGCCTCATGATATGATTGATGATATGCATGCACTGATGGATATGTTCATGTCTATCCTTTCTCCTTACATGATTAAGTAGGGAAAGAAGCTATGTTGATTACTAATATGGATATTAGTAGACTGATGGTTCATTTAGATTAGATAAAAAAGGATAACGCTAAGTGAATAGGGAGTCAGTAGAGTAATAGGTCTAAGTCTATTCATTCTTGACCTAGACAACCTAAGTCTAATGGGTTTATAAAGCAGCAGCAACAAGGTTCTAAGGGATCATCCCCTTCATCATTTAGGCCTTCAATGAATCAGTAGAACAAGTCAGTTCACCAGGGGGGTGCTCCAGTATATACTAAGTGTGGTAGGCCTCATTGGGGCCAGTGTATTAATTGGTCCAATAGATGTTTTGGGTGTGGATAGATTGGTTGTAGTGTTAGGGTTTGTCCTTAAAGAACTATTATTCTTGTAGGTTACCGTGGCATAAGAAGAGAGCTCTTCCCACAGTTTAACAGGATGGTTCCAGACAACAAACTACTACTCCCACAACATCTCTATCAGCACACCATCCTCAGCAGGGTGCTACTACTTCTATTGGTAGAGGACAATGTAAAAATTATTTATAAGATTTGGGTTTTCATCAAGTTTTGGAGTAGTCAGCTGATGTGGTGACATGTATGTTAAGAGTTTATGAGGTGGGTGTTTATGCATATTTAAAACCTGGAGTTACTATTTCTTTTATATCCCATATATTTATATATAGTTTTGTCTATACCCTGATGCTATATCTGAGTCATTTTTTTTTTCTACACTTATTGGTGATCCTATTCTAGCTGAGAAGTCTATCATAGTTTCTTGTTTCTCCTCTGAGTACTGTTATTCCTATTGAATTCATGAGTTAGATATTTTATACTTTGATATTATTCTAGGCATAAATTGTCTCTATTCATGTCATGCCCTTATTTACTGTAGGACTAGATTTTTGTGCTTCCAGTTTCCTGATAGGCATGTCCTTGAGCGAGAAGGGTGTAAAGATGTTCCTAAGGGTAGGTTCATTTCTTATCTAAATAATAGAAAGATGATTTAAAAGGGTGTCTTTATCATTTGGTTCGAGTTCAGGACTCAAAGTCTGAGACTCATGACATCAAGTTCGTCCTTGTAGTTTAAGAGTTTCTCGAAATATTTCCCAAGGATTTACATGGAGTCCCTCCTGATAGAGAGATAGACTTAAGTATGGATATTTTTCCAGGCACTCAACCGTTTTCTATTCCTCCATATAGGATGGCACCATCTAATATTAAAGAGTTAAAGGATCAGTTAGCCGATCTTTTAGACAAGGGGTTTATCCGTCTTGAGTGTATCTCCCTAGGGTGCTCTTTTCTTGTTATTGATTAAGAAATATGGTTACCTCCATATGTGGATTGATTAACTTTAGAAAAACAAAGTCACAATAAAGAATAATTATCCCATTCCTCGGATTTTTTACTTATTTGATCAATTTCAAGGTACACATTATTTTTCTAAGATTGAACTTCGTTCTGGGTATGATCATCTTAATATTAGTGTCAAATATTCAAAAGACAACTTTTTGTACTCGTTATGGACATTTTGAGTACGTGGTCATGTATTTCAATTTGACTAATGCTCCTGCAACTTTCATGGATCTCAATGAATTGAGTTTTCAAGCCCAGCATGCACTTATTTGTTATTATCTTTATTGATAATATTCAATTTAATTCCACAAGTGAGGGGGAGTAAGAAAACCATCTTTGACTTGTTCTCTATACCCTTAGAGAGTGTTGTCTTTATGCAAAGTTTTCTATGTGTGAGTTTTGCTTCAGTCAGTTGCCTTCCTTGGTCATATCATTTTTAGAGAGGGTATTTAGGTACATTCCCAAAAGACCGATGCTATCTGTAATTGGACTAGACCTACCACTCCACCAGATATTCATATTTTCTGGGTATAGATGGGTATTATCATAGACTTTTACAGGGATTTTCTTTCGTAGCCTCTTCCTTCTCCAGTTTGATTGAGAAAAAAGTAAAGTTATAGTGGTTTGTTATTTTTGAGAGAAATTTTAGAAGTTGAAGGCTAGGTTGATATCTTATACGGTGTTGACTTTGCAGGATGGTTATGAGTGTTTTGTGGTGTATTTTGTTGCTTCGTGATTTAGTTTGGGTTGTTTCTGATGGAGCATGGTAAGGTTATAGCTTATGCTTCTAGACAACTTAAGATTCATGAGAAAAATTATCCTACCCATAAGCTTGAGCTTGAGCTTGTAGTTATGGGTTTTTCTTTAAAGATGTTAAGAAACTACTTGTATGCAGTGCACGTCGATGTATTAACCTATAAAAAGACTTTTCAACATGTTCTTAATTAGAAGCATTTGAATCTTTTTCATAGGAGATGGTGTGAGTTGTTGAAGGACTACGACATGACTATGATGTATCATCTAAGCAAGTCCAATGTAGTGGCTAATGCCCTTAACATGTTTTATTTGGTGAGTTCATCACATGTTGATGGGGAGAAGAGGGATTTATCTAGAGAGGTGCATAGTCTAGCATGTCATGGTGTTAGATTGATTAATGAAAAAGTGGTGGTATCCTTGTTCAGAATGCTTATGATTTATATCTTGTTGTTCAAGTTAAGGAGAAGCAAGATAGTGATCCAATTCTTATTAAGCATAAATATGCAATCCATAAGCATAAGGTTCAAGTTTTCTCCAAAGGGGGAGATGGGTTTCTTCATCATCAATATCTCTTATGTGTTCCTACACTAATGATTTGAGAAAGCAGATTATGTCAGAGGCTCATAGTTCCCATTATTCTGTTCATCCTGGAGCTACTAAGATGTATAGAGATCCAAGGGAGGTGTATTGATTGGAAGGTATCAAGAAGGACATAGCAGAGTTTATAGCTAAGTTTCCTAGTTTTCAGCAAGTAAAGGTAGAGTATCAGAGACCAGCAGGTGATATGCAATAATTTGAGATTTCGACGTGGAAGTGGGAGGTGCTTAATATGGATTTTGTAACCGGTTTACTGTTAGCCCAAATTTATGATTCCATATGGGTTATAATTGACCGAATGACTTTGTCTACTAGCTTCCTACTTGTTCACACTAGTTATTTAGCAAAGCACTATGGTAGGATCTACCCGAGGGAGATTATTCTCATGCATGGTGTACCTCTGTCTATTATATAAAATTGTTGTTTGTAGTTTACATCTCAGCTTAGGAGATCATTTTAGAGGGGCTTGGTACAACATTTTAGTTGTGTACAACCTTTCATCTGTGGACAAATAGCCGGGATTAGAGGACTATTCAGACTTTGGAGGATATGCTGAGGGAGCGGGCAATCAATTTCAAGGGTAAATTGGTTAAGTACCTACCCTTGATTGAGTTTTCATACAACAATAACTATCACTCAAGTATTCAGATGGCTCCCTTTGAGGAATTGTATGGGAGGCAACATAGGTCTCTGATTGGTTGGTTTAAGTTTTTTGTGGTAGTTGTCGTAGATCCATAGTTTGTTCTTGATGCTATAAAGAAAGTTCAGACCATTTGAGAGAGGTTGAGGACAACTTACAATAGGTAGAAGTCCTATGTAGATGTGAGGAAGAGCGAGTTAGAGTTTGATTTTGGTGATTGGGTATTTCTTAAGGTGTCTCCTATAAAGGAAGTCATGATATTTGGCCTAAAAGGTAATTTGAGTCTGAGGTAGATTGGGCCTTATCAGATTTTTAGGAAAGGTAGACAAGGTTGCTTATTAGTTAAATGTTTCATTAGAGTTAGCAGCGGTTCACCCTTGATTGCATGTTTTATTATTGAGGTAGTGTATAAGTGATCCATCTTTTATATTGCCAATTTAGGATATCAACATTCATGAGAGCTTGCCATATAAGGAGGTCACGATTCAGATCCTTGATAGAAAGGTTCGTAAGTTTAGAAACAATGAGATAAAATTAGTTAAGATTCTTTGGAGGAACCAAGCAGTTGAGGGAGCTACATAGGAGGCAGAGGCTAACATGATGAGTAGATACATACATTTGTTCTCTTCTAGTTCCCTTCTATCTTGAGGTAATAAACTCTCTATTCCTCTTATGTCCCCTTTAGTTCATGAACATGTATCATGTTGCATCGCATATGTATATTTAGTGCATTGATTAATGAGTTGAGAAGAGTATTGATGTTGAGTTGAGGTAGTAATACATGAGTCACTATTTGTGCATTTATGTGCTATTTGACTAGGATTGATTCTAAGGTCAGTTATTGCATTTTTCATGTTTTTTTGCTGAATTAGTGGAATATTGTGAGTTTTTTTACTAAATAAATTCATCAGACATAATTCTTATGTCCGGTTTAGTATTTGGTCAGTATCACCAGTTGAGTGCCTCCTGTTCTAGCTATAACCTTCATTCAAGGACAAATGTTCCATAGGGAGAGATAATAAGACCTTGAATCTTATTCCTTGGTGATAATATCCTAAACTAAGTATGGTATGATTTTTTGAAGTTTATTTGAGGTCGTAAATAACTATAACCCAAAGTTGAGTTCAAGACCCTTTTAAATTTTCTTAGTTTGATGTTACTTCATTCTTAAGATAACTTTAAATGGCCATATCTTTTTATGTATAATGAGTTAGGTGACCCACTACCGATTATAATAAAGGTCGTTGAGTCTAGTTTTTAATTCAATGAACCGCATGTCATTTGGAGTTTGGAGTAAATGGTTGTGGCCCTTTTATTAAAACTTGTCCAGACGTGAAGTCACTTCATGAATCCTAGACTTAATCAGTACAACTCGTGGTTTGCAAGACCACGAATTATACTGAGTCTTATTGATTGAGTCCATAAGATTTCCATTTAATTGTTAAGGGTCCACTACACCAAACCATGACCATACTATGTAATACCAATACCCATATTGTCAAATCACAGCATAGAAGCCGAAAATCTGAACATTTTGTCTGTGGGGAATGAAACCAACATCACGAGCCATGGATTTGAGTTCCATGAATTGTGGAAATTCTCATGGTGTAGGTAGGGAATTTATAGTGATTCCATGACTTGTAGAGGTGCACTCTCCGAGCTGTGAAGTGCAATTCCACGGTTCGTGGAGTGTTTTCGGCCACTTTCCTAGTTTATTTGTGTAGGGTTATTTTGGGTATTTAATTTGAGTTTTTGAGACAAATCCCTAAAATTTTGAACTATAAAAACAATAATATAAATAATCTAAACATTTAATTCATAAATCTTTTAGCAAATCATATCAAATCTAGGGTTTTCTTCCTATTTCTTCAAAGAGGCAAGAACTAGGGTTTTCTAAAGGGATTCCATTGTAGTAGTTGGGTACTTGATTTTTAATTATTAGATTTCTTCTAATTAGGTTGTTCAAAAAGGACTCCATTTATCCTTTTGAACAAAAACCCTTTTCTAAATATTATTTTTTTGAATATGTAGAAGCATGTTAGGGTTCTTGTTTAAATTTATAAATAAACTATGATTCCTTGAATCACTGATTTACTTGATTTTTTTGAGTTACAATTTTTATGATGATGTTTTCATGATGATTATTGAAATTTGAAAGTATTCACAAGTTATCATATTTTAATTATTGATTTAAAAGAAAGAAAGAAGCTTAGAGGTGAGAATTGATGATATTTTTCAAGGCTTTTTCATAAAACTTGATATGAGGGTTGAACTATCATAATTACTTTATTTTTTACATTATGTTGATAATAATCTTGAAGCATGTATAAATTGATTATTTTAGATAATTGAGCCTAACTAAAAAAGAAGTAATGAAAGTGTTTAACTTGAAAAATTTTGGCTTTTTTGCCCAACAGAAAGGAAGTGTTATTATCTTTCATGATTAAATAAATAAGTTGAGATGTAATGATGCTAATGAATATCTCATAATGGACTATTTTAATTAATCATTGGTAATTGTTAGATGTGATAGTTGAAAGTGAACAACTTTAGCTTCAGGCCGAGTCAAATTAAAGTTATAATAATGTATGGAAGGATTATTAGCACCGAGGGTGAGTAGAGGACCTCATAGCCGAACCTTCTTAGCCTAACATAGGGATTATTATTATGTTGGTACCGCTCAGTTGTACCTATATCCTAGTGTGATCAACTACATGTAGCATTCTTTTTTTTTTTCAAGGTTAGGAACCCCTACTCGCAGGGTGATATATAGAGTTCATTTATTTATTCCTTGAGGCATGCGGTTATATTAACTCCTAGAAATAGTAGTTAAAATTGAAGGTTGTGGAAAGGAAAAAATGAAAGATTGTTTTTAACTAAGTCTTCATCTTTTGTTAAAAAATAAAGAGTTAAGCTTTTCTAGTTGAGTTTACTTGAGATATGAGCTTCTTAACTATTTAATTATAACTTGCTAAATTGCTTATCTGAGTTAGAGTTGAAGTTGATATTTACTTTTCATGCATTGAATAGTACTATCATTATGTTGTATATCCTTTTTTACAACTACTCACGTACTCAATACATGTTTTTTTTGTGCCAATTCTACTTTTTCTGCATGTGTTAACCCCCACGAAGATCCTTTCAACCATCCGGATGTTCGAGGTTCACACTACTTTTATTCTAAGAATACTAGAAGATTTGTGAGTCCTTACTTTATCCGAGGGAAAGAGATGGAGTATTTATTTATTTATCTAGAGCATGGAGTTTAGCTTTATTATTTATAAATGCATTCTTTAGATACTATCTAGTAAGATCCTTTGCTAGCAATCCATTATTTAGCTAGTAGAGGCTATTAGACTGAGATATATGGTTTTGAGACTTGAGTTTATATATTCATTTATTGATACTATTTATTGATTATTATGAGTAGCCCATTATAATTCTTATATTATTGTTGTTTCTTCTATTGAGTGATGTGTGTAGAGCTATGCATGGTCCAAGTGGTTCTTTCAAAGCTTCTACGGCAACTTAGTGGCTAAGGATGTTGGTCATGCCTATGGGGAGAGCTTTGGGCCATGAAGCTTTAGTATCTATTAAAATTGATACTAGAAATCAATTATTATGAATGGGTTCCAGATATTAACATGAAATAATGACTAAGGCAGTCAAGTCCTGAGCATGTTACCTTAAATTGATTTTAACACAAAATTTCTCAAGTTTTCAATTAGGCATACAATTCTATGCATTAATATAACGCATTCTAAAAAGAAGCACCCAAGTACTCATAAAAATAGTTTACAAAAAATAAGTAAGATGCCAGGATTTTACCTTTTAGGGGGCTGAAAACTAGGGACAATGAATTGAGGAATGCTACCACTATGTTTCAACATTTTAAAAACATTAAACCTCTCAAATCTCTAGTTCCCCTATAGACACCGGAAATACCCTTTAAAGAAATATCGTACAAATTAGAGAGAACTCTGGTTTTACCTCATCTAATTATAAAAATATTCAGAACTTAAAATGATCATATGAAAACTGAAAAAAAAAACTGAAACTAAAATTCTCTAGTAGAAGCCCTAAACTTTTTCTTCAATTTAGTACCCTAAAACTCTCCCTATTTTCTACATTATTAGAAGCCGCCCATGCAGTAATGAGGTAAGGATATTTATAAAATTGAACTAGGGTACCAAAAGAGATGGAGAAAACTTAAAAATCAAAATTCAAATAGCACTATTCAATAGCCAATGTAAATTGACTAGTCAACATGAACAAGTATAACTTAACATTATTTGAGGGGCGGTCCATTTTTTTTTCTATAAATACAAATATATGTTTCCATTCGATCTTGTTATCTTCATCTTATTGTTTTATTTTTGAGATAAACTTCGAGGAAAGAGAGGAGAAGGCGAGTGGGAGCTCCTTTTTATTCTATTTTTAGCGCGTGAAGGAGAGGAATATATGTTTGTCTATTGTATAATTTTGAATGTGAGTTTTAATTATAAATGTGGGCTAGTTCAGGAGAAATTGAGCCCGATTTGTAGTCTAAGTTTGACTGAACTTGGTCCAAAATAGTGGATTCGAAAACACTTCAAAACTTAGCCAAATTGAACTAATAATAAAGACGACTAAGATGAATTGTCTTAAATCAATTAATCAAGATTTTAATGAAAAA
The DNA here is from genome assembly GCA_039654485.1 of Withania somnifera. Classification (NCBI taxonomy): domain Eukaryota; kingdom Viridiplantae; phylum Streptophyta; class Magnoliopsida; order Solanales; family Solanaceae; genus Withania; species Withania somnifera. The sequence continues at coordinate 10,861 of JBDJHY010087581.1, forward strand.
AAAATAAAAAATTCTTTTAAAGTAAACTTATTTTAATTAAAGTTATTCATTGATTTTGAAAAATAGTTAATTTAATCAAATTCGTCACAATTTTTAAGAAATAACCTTAGGTTATACTAATTTTGTTATAGGGTAAAAATGTTTCTAGTCCCTAGTATTATCAATGGAAGAGGAATAGAGGGGTAGGAGAACTTTTGCTTTTGTGGTATGAGTTGAGGAGACATTCATGGGTAGGTTATTCCCAAGGGAGAAGAGACATGAGAGGGTTAGGGAGTATTTGAGTTTAAAGTAAGGCTCCATGATGATGACTGAATATGTGATGAAGCTTATTAAGATCTCTAGGTATGCACTTGAGATGGTTGCATACATGCACAACTGCATGGATATATCCATGTCAAACCTCTCTCCTTATTTGATCCAGGAAGAAAAAGTAGTGATGTTGTCAAGTAATATAGACATCGGTAGGTTGATGGTCCATCTTGATAAAATAGACAATGATAAGGAGAAGTTAAGGGAGACTCGTCAGAATAAGAAAGCCAAGACTAGCCAATCCGAGTTCAGCCAACCCAAAGCCGTAAAAGACTTTTAGCGGAGAATCCCCTTTTTTTAGTGCCCCTACTCAGAATTACAAAAAGCCTTAGAATCAAAAGCTGGATCAAACATGTTTTCAGGGCATTGTAAGAGGAACTCACACTCATCCCTTGTGTAGAAAGTGTGGTAAAACAATCCTGCTCATAATATGTTTGGACATGATAGGTATGTGGATAGATAGGTCATACTTTTAGAGATTTCCCTTATAAGGGGTGTTATGGTTGTGGTAATCCCAGTCACTTGATTAAGGATTGTGCCTTGGCCAATAAGATAGGTGGATATAGTACAGCATCAGCATCTCGCCAAGATTAACAGGGCACTTCTACTACTACCGATGGTAGTCAGCGCCAGAATCGGTTATATGTTTTGAGTTCCAAAAAGGATTAGGAGCAGTCAGCCAATGCGGTGACAAGTATGTTTTATGTGCATGGTATGATGCATTATTATACCCTGTAGCTAGTGTATCTTTTGTATCTCTTTTTTCTACTAGATAGTTTGGTGTTGACCCTGAAGTTTTATATGAGTCCTTTTCTATGTTAAATCCTGTTGGAGACTACACATTAGTTGATAAGGTGTATCGTACTTATCTAGTATCCATTACGGGGATGGTAGTTCCAGCTGTTTTGTATAAGTTAGAGATAACAGATTTCGATGTTATTCTAGGAATGGATTTGCTCCATTCATGTCATGTTGTTATTTATTGTAGGACTAGAGTTTTTCATTTTTAGTTTCCTGATAAGCATGTCCTCGAGTAGGAAGGGATTAGAGTTAGTCCTAAGGGTAGGTTTATTTCTTACCTCAAATCAAGGAAAATGATTCCTATGGGTTGCATTTACTACCTAGTTTGAGTGTAAGACTCTGAGTCTTAGGAACCAGATACCCTATCAGTTCTAGTTGTTAGGGAGTTTGTAGACGAGTTTTCTAGGGATTTACCCAGAGTTCCTCCTGACAGAGATATAGAATTTTGCATAGACCTCATTCTAGGCACTTAACTATTCCTATTTTTCCTTATAGAATGGCACGGCTGAGCTTAGCGAGTTGAAAGTTAAATTCAAAGACCTCTTAGAAAAGGGGTTTATCTGCATTGGTGTGTCTCTTGGGGTACCCTATGTTGTTCTATGCATAAGAATATAGTTCCCTCCACATGTGCATAGATTACTTCTAGTTGAACAATGTAACAATAAAAAATAAAGATCTAATTCCCAAGAGTGATGACTTTCTTGAATAGTTATAGGTTGCTAGTCCTTTCTCAAAAACTAATTTCTGTTCTAGCTACTATCATCTTAAGCTCAAAGATTCAGATATTCAAAAGGTAACCTTTCGAACAAGCTATGGGAACTTTGAGTTTGTGAAATTGTCCTTTGGTTTGGCCAATGTGCTTCCATCCTTCATGGACCTGATGAAAAGGGTTTTTAAGTCATAGTTGGACCTTTTTGTGATTGTCTTTATTGATGAAATTCTAGTTCATTCCAGTAGAGAGAAAGAGTATGCAAGCCATCTCAGATTTGTTCTTCAGACCCTTAGAAAACACCAAACTTATGCTAAATTCTCTAAGTGTGAGTTTTGTCCCCAATTAGTTCATTTTATCAGTCATTTCATCTATAGGGAAGGTATTTGGGTAGATTCCCAAAAGATAAATTCAGTTAGAAATTGGAATAAAAGAACCTCTCTATTATATGTTCATTGTTTTCTTGATCTACTTGGATGCTACCGTAGAGCTTTTCCAGGGATTTTTTCCATAGCCACTCTCTTAATCTAATTGACATAGAAGAATGTGAAATTTGAATGGTCATGTGCATGAGATAAATTTTTTTAGGATAAACTAGGTTGACTTCCGCTCTAGTGTTGACTATGCTTTATGGTTCATAGGGTTTTGTGGTATATTGTAATGCCTCGAGGGTTGGTTAGGGTTGTACATTAATACACATGCTAAGATGGTGGCTTACGATTTTAGGCAACTTAAGATCCATGAAAATAACTATCCCACTCACGATCTTTAGTTTCCAGCTATGGTGTTTGCATTTAAATTATGGAGAAACTATATATATGGGGTGCATGTATACATCTTCACTAATGATAACAACCCATATCATGTGTCTAATTAGAAGGATTTGAATATTAATCAGAAAAGGTGTCTTAAGTCGCTGAAGGATTATGATATCATAGTTATGTATCATCTGAGTAAGGACAATGTGGTGGACGACTCACTTAGCAGGTTGTCCTTGGAAACTTTCTCTCATGTAGATAAATATAAGAGAGAATTGACTAGTAAATGCCTAGGCTTGTACATCTTAGAGTTAGATGCAGATACTGATGATAGTGGTATTCTTGTTAAAA
>JBDJHY010087691.1:0-13788 GCA_039654485.1 Withania somnifera
GATCTTATTGTACTATTTGCTTCTGTGACCCTTTTCTTATACTCTGTTATTTATTGCTTTTATTATTATTATGTGCTCAGTGGGCCCTCAAAGCCTACTGGGTATGGGTTGCTTCGGCAGCTTGTACTCCTACTACACTTGCATATGTATAGATCCGAGTACAAGTTCCTATTTGTGATATACAGACAGGTTGTTCGTTCGGATCTTATTCATAAAGTGAAACGGTAGTCCTCCACTTCTGTAGGTCGTTTTATTTTTTATCTCAAAGCTAGAAATATGATTTCAAAAGATTAAATCTACCACTTAGTGAGGGTACAAGATTCTACTTCTGAGACCTCAACTCTACAATCTGTCCCTATAGTCTATGAGTATTATGATATGTTTTTCCAATGATCTTCCTAGAGTCCCTCTAAATTAAGAGATCCACTTTAGGATAAATTTTCTTTCTGATACGAAGCCTATCTCCATTCCGCCATATAAATGGCTCCAACTGATTTGAAATAACTAAACGAGTAGTTAAAATATTTATTAGATAAGGGGTTCATATAGTCTAGTGTATCTCCTTGAGGTGTCCTAGTTTTGTTCATGCATAAGAAAGATGGTTTCCTCCATATGTGTATCGACTATAGAGAACTGAATAAGGTCACCATTAAGAACAAGTACCCTATTCCTTGAATTGATGAGTTGTTTGACCAACTTCAGGGTACTGCTTGTATTTCTAAGATTGACCTCAGGTCTGTTTACCATCAATTTGAGGTTAGGGAGTGGGACATTCCATATACTTCCTTTCAAACCAAATATGGTCATTATGAATTTCTTGCTGTGTCTTTTGGTCTAATAAATACTGATGCAGCCTTAATGGAACTTATGAATATGGAATTCAACCAGTACTTTGACTTTTTCATTATTATGTTTATAAATGATATCCACATTCACTCCTATAGTATGGGTGAGCATGTTGATCACCTCAAGAATTATTCTATAGACCCTCAGAGATAGAAAGTTGTTTGCTAAATTTTCAAGTCTGAGTTCTGGTTAAACTTTGTAACTTTTATGGGTCATATTATTTTTGGTAATGGTATATAGGTTGATGCTCATAAGATTGAGACGGTCAAGAGTTAGTCTAGATTCACAACTCTGTCAAATATTATGAGTTTCTTAGGTATAACTGATTACTATAGAAGGTTTATAGAGGGATTTTTATCTATTTCAACCCCGTTGACTAGGCTAACTCAAAATAAGGTAAAGTTTCAATGTTCCGAGGCTTGTGAGAAAAGCTTTCATGAGTTAAAAACTGGACTCACTTCAACCCAGTATTGACCCTACCAAAAGGTACTGAAGGTTTTATGATATATTGTGATACATTAAGGGTTGGTATTGGGTGTGTATTCATGCGAAATGGTAAGCTAGTTGTTTATGCTTCCAGACAACTCAAAACTCATGAGGAGAACTACCCAACCTATGATCTTGAATTAGTGGTTGTGGTTTTTGATTTAAAAATTTGGTGTCATTACTTTTATGATGTACATGTTGATGTTTTCTTAGATAAAAAAAAGTTTGTAGTTTCACCCAGAAGGATCTGAATCTTTGGTAGAGAATATCGCTTGAACTCCTCAATGACTATGACATAGTCTATTATATCACCGGGGTATGGCTAATGTGGTTTTTTATGCTCTTAGAAACGTATTTATGGGGAGTGTAGCTCAAGTAGAATAAGAAAATATGAAGCTTATGAAAGAGGTGACAGACTTTCCAGTTAGGGTGTCCATCTCACAGATGTAAAGGATAGTAGCGTGATTGTTCAAAAAGGTTCAGAGTCCTCTTTAGTGGTTGAGGTGAAAGAGAAGCAGAGTAGTGATCCGGTCTTGATGATACTTAAGAAATTTGTTCTTAAATAGCAAGTTGAGGCATTCCCTGAAGGGGGAGATGGTGTGTTTCTTCATCAGGGTTGCCTTTGTGTTCCAGATGTTGATCAGCTAAAGAAAAGAATTTTAGTTGAGTCTTATAGAACCAAATACTCAATACATCCACGCTCTACTAAAATGTACTAAGATTTGAGAGAGGCCTTTTGGTGGAATTATATAAAGAAGGACATTACTATTTGTTAGCAAGGCATCCTAATTACTAGCAAGTGAAGGTAGAACATTAAAGGCCTGATGGAAAGGCTTAGGATATTAACATTCCTACTTGGAAATGGAAGATGATAAATATGGGATTCGTCACAGGTTTTCCTTACACACATCATCAACATGATTCGATACGAGTGATAGTTGACCAAATGAGCAAGACTGCCCCCTTTTTGCCTGTCAAGGCTAAATATTTAGTAGAGGATTATGCAATGTTGTATATTCAAGAGATAGTTCAACTTAATCAGGTCCCTTAATCTATCATTTCAAATAGAGGCATACCATTTACACTCAATTTAGAGATATTTTTAGAAAGGTAAGGCACTAGAGTTAACCTTAATATAACTTTCTATCCTCAGACTGATAGTCAGGTAAAACATATTATTCAGAAAATTAAGGATATGTTGAGGACATGTGCAATTGACTTTAAAGGTAATTGTGATGACCACTTGCCTCTTATTCAACTTTCCTATATTAATAACTTTTATTATAGCTTTCAAATGGTCCTATTTGAGGTACTTTATGAAAGGAGATGTAGGTCTCCAATTTGTTGGTTTGACGTAGGTGAGGCTGTATTGATAGGTTCGGGTATAGTTTTTTATTCCATAGAGAAAGTTATGTTGACTAGAGATCAGTTAAAGACTGCTCAAGGTCGACAAAAATCATATTCTGATGTAAGTCTTAGAGACTTAGAAATCCAAATTGATAATTGGATTTTCTAAAGGTTTCTCCAATGAAAAGGGTAGTGTGTTTTTGTAAGAAGGGAAAACCTAATCCCCATTATATAGGTCCCTACCATATCATGAAGTGAATTGGAAATATTGCCTATGAGTTAGAGTCATCTTAAGAATAGAAACAGTGCATTCAGTGTTCCGTGTATCCATGCTTAAGAAGTGTATTGGTGATACATATCATGCAGTTCCTTTAGAAAGTGGTAGGGTAACAGATAGTCTTTGGTATAAAGGAGTTCCAATTGATATTTTAGATTGTCAAGTTCGTAAGTTGACTATAAAGGAGGTTGCATCTATTAAGGTGTTGTGGAGAAATAAAAAAGTTGAAGAAGCTACGTAGGAGGTCGAAGAAGATATGAAGTCTAAGTATTCCCACCTATTCACTCCCACCCATGATGACACCCAAGGTAATAATCTCTCCTATATAAATTCATAGATGTTTTCATGCATAAGTTTGAATCTTATGGTCTTAAAGTAAATATTTGTGCCAAGTATGCTCAAGTACATATCTAATTCATGTTATGAATCAATCCAGCCTATGTTTTAAAGTGAAGTTATGATCTATAAGTTGAGATTAATTCCATCTATGTTCTTATTCTATCCGTAGTCATCATTCGAGGATGAATGATCCCAAGGGAAAGATATTTAATATCCTAAGCTTTTGAACTATTGCTTAAACCATTCTATACATATGGTTAAATCGATCTCATGAATTCTACTTGAATCAAGTATTAAGATATGTACCCAAGAATGGTAATAGTGTTGGATGTGAATTAAGGTCTTAATGAAACCCCAAATAAAAAGTTGAACTCAAGCTCCCTTACCGACTTAGTTTTTATAGAAGTTTCATCATGGGTCAACTTAAAATGACCATAACTCTAAAACTATAAATATTTATGTGGCCCATAACCTCTCTAATTAAATATATTTGAGTACTATTTCTAATTCAACAAATATCACATCATTTCAAATTCGTAATAAGAAGTTATAACCATTTAGTGAGAGGTGTCAGATCTAGAATTTCCGGTTGGCCGCTGCAGGTCTTGGCAGTCGGCCAAGTATCACTGCCAAAAAATCCTATAAGTCCTCAAAAGGGGTCCCTTATTGAGGATAAGTGTCAATATATGTCCCCAAGTATATGAATAGTATTGGGTGTGAATTAAGATCTTAAGGAAACCCCAAACATAAAGTTGAACTCAAAGCTCCCTTACTGACTTAGTTTTCATAAAAGTTTCATCATGGGTAAAATAAAAATGACAATAACTATAAAAATATAAGGATTTTATATGATCATAAACTTCATAATTAAATATCTTTGATTTTTCTTTCTAATGTAACAAACCTCACATCATTTCGAATTTGAAATAAGAAGTTATAACCGTTTCAATGAGAGGTATTAGATCTAGAATTTCTAGTGGACCACCGGAGACCTTGGCAGTCGGCCAAGTATAACCGCCAAAAATTACAAGAAGTCTTCAAAAGGGGTCCCTTTTGGTGGACCTCTAAGGATAGTGGTACCCTAAGCCCTGTCCCTCCGATAGTCATGATAGAAATGTTTAAAAGCCCTTTCTTTGATATTGACCACCTTATTTCACCTTTCCATCAATCCTAACGATGGTAGTTTCTCTCTTACTATTCCTCTAATGTCAAGGTAAACATCCTTTATGACTTTCTAGTCTTTCACCACTAATTCTAATGCCCAATTTTGAATTTCTAACAAGATTCCATACAAATTTCAGGATTTCCAAATATATCAATTCAAGATTTAAAAAGACCCAAATCTTAAAACCCATACTTGAATTAAGCATTTTTCGCAAGTATTCTGGGAGAAATTAAGGTATGCAGGACTTTAATAAGAACATCTTTTCGTTCTTATGTCCAAAACTCTCAAGCTTTCATGAAATTTGTTCAAGTTAGTATTTAAAGACCCAAATTTCAATTCCAACTAATTTATGCATGATTCCTTAAAATAATGATGTTTTTTATATGTTTATAATATCTTATGAAGATTTTATGCCTTACAACTCTTAACAAGGCATTCCTTATTGTCTCATTAGTTTTCTCTTATGATGAATATTTGCATGACATTGTATATTCCACATGGTTTTAACACCTGGTTGACTTTTTGATGATTTAATTTTGTGAAGTCATAGACTCTGTTTAAAGGAGTTTAACTCAAATGGTAGAGTATGAACTATGAACTAAAGGTTTTTGAAATAAATGCTTTCAAGCATAGATATAAGGTTCTAATACATGATTTAGAAAATACTATGTAGTCAATACACAAGATATGATATAAATAAAAAATGGCATAAGGCAAGATATGTCAAACATGAAATTTTAATGATCTATGTATATGTAAGTAGTTTTGGGAGGACTATTGAGAACCGAGAGAAAAAGGATTTGTATAACGTAAGTTTAATAACTATATTTTCATCATAAGTTTATTGGCTAAAATAATTGGGGCATACTGAAAGAATATTAATAAAAGTTGAGGGTTAACTTTGGCTTGTTATCGCCTCTTATTTTTGGTATAGGAAAAGCATATCGGATTTCATGTAGTTCACATGGTTTACTATCGGTTAAAGAAAACTTTCACCTAAGAAACTAAGTAAATGACATTCCTTATGATATAAGTTCCTACTTGTCAGACTCAAAGGATTCTAGAATCATATATTTCAAAAAAATTGATATTTATTCTTTTATGTTGTGTTTACTATGGTTTCACAACATGGATTCCTACTTAAGGTGACTTTTATCATTACTCAATTTTTAAGTTGGTTTATGTCTTTATTTCATTGCACTCCTATATACTCAATCAGGTAACATGTTCGTAAAAACAACCCCAAAGTTAAGTTTTCAATACTTACGAAAGACTGGAGAGGCTAATGATATATAAAAGGGTTTCACTTCATAGCCACTAGAACCACACAAACAAACTCAAAACAATAAGTATCATAAGACCTAAACACACACATATTTCACATAATCATGCATATCCTAAAGATATCAGCTACTATGTCTGAAACATGATTAAAAAAAAAGAAAAAAAATTCACCTTTTTAAACAATAAAGAACTAAACCTCATTTCAAATCCCTTACAAAAAAAAAATAGGCCTAATATCTACCCCTCTCATTTAAATATGTATAATTTTCCTCCCAACTTATAAACCAAATAGATTTCACTCTAAGACTCATAAAATCTATTTCAAGGTAGAAAAGATTGATCATTTTCAGTAAAAGCTAAAAAAAATAAAGAGGGTTTATGACATGCTTTGAACAGGGGCAGAGAGTCAAGAAAAACGAACACCAAAACAGTCAGATTTTGACTAAACATATATATTTATACTTCTAAATAAAAAGCAATAACAAACAACCCCTTGACACTCATTTAATCCTTATTAAGGTGATCAAAAGATAAGAGACTTCTTATTCCAAAGCAATTAGGCATACACATCATGTAATAAGCAAATAATCTATCAGAGATAAACCTTGATCAATTCACTCTTACTTGAACACTCTGATGCACTCAAAGTGATGACCAAAATAGATTTTTTACTCAAATAAGCACTCATCATAAGTCTGAAAATAAGCAAAAGCATAAAATTATTACCTTCTTAACAGCAGGAACTGAGATCTAGAGGAGTTAGGAGAGCTTCCACTGCTATTTCAAGAGATTCTTTCAACAAAACTAAACTCTCCCTTTTTGATTCCCCGTTAAGACAAAATAAATGTTTCATGAATTGTTGTGGATCTCAGAAATCGCTCTATCTCTTATCTCTCTGATAAAAAGTTTGTATTCTAGATCGATAGCAATGCTAAGCCGCCTCAAAATTCTTAATGAAACCCTAATTTTATTATTGATATCTTACTCTAAAATCTTCTTAGACTACTCAAGCTAGGACCAAGCCCATTTCACACCCATAAAGGGGTTCATATAGGGCATAAATTAGGGTTTAAGGGTAGGAAAAAATAAGAGAAAAACCAATTCATCAAACAGATAAGACTCTAGGTAGTATGAATCTAACACTAAAGTACAGACGATACTAAATTAAAAGACCAAATGATTAGGATTTTTTTTCAAATTAAAGGTTTTGTTCGACCAATTAAAATTGAACAAATATCCCCAGAATTGTACTAGAAAATGCATAAAAATCTTTGAAAATAGAGAAAAGTTGAAGAAAAAAGAAGATGCTCATTATTGAGGCTGTGAGTACGTGTACAACTCAGCCATGTTTTGATTAATGGAGAACATAATGGGGTAGTGAAGAGAGTACAATTTTCTCATTATTTAATGTTGATAAACCAAGGATTCAGAGTTGTTTGGACTATTTATAGAGGAAAATAGATGAAGTTTTAGGGATTTTTCATCGTAGTTCTTCATAGTCAAAGTGAGAGAGAGGGAGGGATCTGAAAGAAAATAGTGGTGTGGGGGTGTTACGGGTGCATGGTTGATATTTTATATCTGTTTTGGCGAGTGAAAGACACGAAATGAGTAATAAGGTTGTGTATACATTAATATAGAGTAAAATATTTTGGAATTTTAGATCAGGTCAATTGATTTGGGGCCTAAAATGGTCCAAATTTAAATTGAATTTGAGAAAATAAAAGGGTCTAAGAAATATTGAACATTTAGCCAATTCAATAAGAAATCGGGCTTGTTAAATCTTAAATAAATCAATTTAATTATTTTTTGATTTTTTAAACTAATAATAATTTAAATAGTTAGTTTTTGTGATGATAAATTATTTTGGTATAAAATTGATCAAATTTTCTTAATTCAATAAATTTTTAAAAAACAATTATTTTAGTTAACTTGAGATCAAGACTTGATAATAAAATAAATGTTCTCAAAAAATTATATACGTTTGTATACATTAAATACATAAATCTATATTTATTTACAAACAAGAGACTTTAATTTATTTAGACAAGATGATTTTAGAAATTATAAAATTAGCCTACTAAAATTATTTAGAATTAAAAAAACTCAAAATCAAAACAAAAAGAGTAAAAATTGGGCGTCAACAAGACCTAGTCAACTTGAATCCTTTAGATTCCAGAGTTTGTTTCCAAACTTCAAGCCTAGTGTTAACTGTATGTGTCTTGTCGATCAGAACTATTTCATATGCAAACATTATACACCATGTCACCTTAATTTGTATATGCTGAGTCAACTCATCCATCATATGACAAATAAAATGGGCTGAGAGTTGATCCTTAGTGCACCCTATCACAATCGTGAAATGCATTGAATCCTACCCAATATGCTTGCCTAGGTCTTAGCTATGCCATACATGTTCTTAATGACTCTAATTTACATCATAGAAACACCTTTAGCTTCCGGTCACCTCCATAAAGTCTCCTTCAAAACCTTATAATATATTTTTTTCTTGGTTAATAAACACCATGTGAAGGTACCCCTTCCTTTCCCTATACTGTTCTACTAGTCTCATAATCGAATAAATGATTTCTGTAGTTGAATATTCCAATATGAATTCTAACTTCCTCAACATGTAGACAAGTACAATATCTAAAATCGCAATGCCTCTTGAAATATTTCATATCCCCCAACACAATGTCTTTCTCTCCCTATTTATTTAAGAGTTTATGGAAGTATGACTGGCATCCCTTCTAATAAGTGCCTCCATCACTAGCACTTTGTCGTACTTGTTCTTGATACACTTCACTTGGTCCAAATCTCGGACCTTTTCTTCTTTCACTTTTGCTCGCCTATAAAACTTTCTGTCTCTATTTTTCTCCTTAAGCTTTAACCATCCCAATGACAATGAAATTTTAGTTCCTTATTACTAAATTGAGAAATTAAATTTTTGGCACTATAGTATATATACTTAACTAATTTAAAATTTTTGAATTAACTGATAATATGCATTTTGATTCATTTACTTGGGTACTTTTAAAAAAACTAATAGATTATTAATTGTAATCACTAAATTTATACTCTCATTAATTATATGTATTCGACTTTTAGGTTTTTAATTAGCATTAACTTTTTTGATGTTTTATGTTTTCAATTTTATAAATATGTAAACATAATCAAATTAATAAAACTTGGTTTTTGGTTTCTCATCTTACTCTTAATCTAGTAACGAGTCTTGAAGTATTATCTTTGTTCACATATAATTTTAAAATATGGATCAATAATTTTTTGTAGTATTAGATGTTAACCACTGAATAGTCATTCTTTATAATAGTATTTAACTACAATTGTTAATTTTCTATGTTCTGCTAGTTGAAAAGTTTTTTCAGCAATGGAACAAAGGTAAAGCGTAGAAAAGTAATCAACATAAGATTTTTTATATGAGATTTCTTGTTCAAGAAAGGCAAAAATTATGACCTATTTTCAATAAGATTTTTTCTAAACTACGATCTATTTTCATTATATCACATCCCAAGTCTACACTCTAAATGAGACACGGTACTCAGAGCCCCGAATAACCCTTAGCTAATCCTGAATACTTGATGCATATCTTAAATAATACTGAAACATAGCAAAAGTAATAAAATAATCACAATAAAGAAAATGACGAGATAATTGCACAATATAGGCATGGACGAATTTGAAATAAAGAAAAATTAGATCCATATTCTGAGCATTGAGAGCACTATATATGAAATGCCTCTACTACATAGGACAAAGAAAATTACTAGAACAAATCACAAGTTCATGAAAGAAAATACTGATACTAAAAAAATCAAAATAGTATGAATAATCAAGGACTACTGCTAATCATCAAAGGCCTTCAAATCTTGAGGATTGACCATTACACGTAAGCTGAATGGAGATCCAAGATAACCCTGAGCATGGAATGGGTAGTATGAATATACATTATAAAACAATATAGGAAAAGAGTATATGTCAGTATTTTAGATGTGCTTATATTTAAGCATGTATACAAATAAAATTAAATATGAAAGGCATAGTCATGCTATAACTGAAAAGCAAGTAAATTGATAAGTTGAAAGTAATCGAACTATAAATGCAATAATATAGTTATAAAATTAAAATGAGAAACTCAAAGCATGAGTGAGTTTTGAAAATCAACATATAGTTTGTATAACTGTAAATAAGTGTAATCTAAGAGACTACTGTAACACTGAATCTGAACATGGTAGGACATGTGTAGGAGATTCTCGTATTTGAAATAAATCATATAAGACTCATGGAGTTCAATGTACTTCCCTCACACTGAAAAAAAGGGTTCAATACTTGTCAAGGTAAGAACCAAATAATTGTGGATCCAATAATATGAGCCTCAGTTATTTTGAGCTATAAAACTTATGGTGGCAACATAATTCTGGGATTGTGATATCAAATTTTACTAGTGGAAGACATGATTTTTTATTCGCTTGGTACTAGATACTACTTCCAAACTGAAATACTAGTGCTCATACTATACTAAACTGGACTAGTAAAATAATACTTTATTTAAGCCTGTGCTAGTCATACTGAGATAGTCTGAGTTTGTGATCACTTTGATTCTGAAATACTGAATATGTTTAACTAAGCCCGAAAATTGATAGCTAACCAAATGTGTGATTAAGAGATCAAAACATATTGAGAGGTATTATACATAGCCTGGAAATTGATCTTGTATACATAGTTCTTGAAAATACTTGAAATACTGATTAAGACATGTAAAGCATGCTTGAAACTGAAAATAACAAAGCATTATCATATAACCAAAAGAGAATATAACCAATAAATAAATCCATATCAAAAGTATAAATCTTTCATCAGGAAATAGACTGAAAACTGAAAATCATGCCTAAACATAAAGATTATCTTGACACTATGGTATAACCATGAAAAATTATGATAAAACTTGTAAAACATATTTATGATCATGAAAAATATAATATAAGATTGAATTTACAACATATGGTTAAATTTAGGTAAGGACCCGATATCATGAAATCATGAAATTTATCTTGAAAACTATAAAATCTTGGGCATGAGAGTGAAATAAATTCTCTCATTGAATACCCACATACCTGGTTTGAAACTCCTAATGAGAAGATGGAGTAATTCTGAGTTTATTTATATTCTTGAGAGAACCCTAGCTTGGCTTGAGAGAAAACTATTTGATTTCTGAGATCTTTAGCATAGAAGTGAGGAAAATATTCTAAGTTTGACCTTTTATACACTTATTAGAATTATAAAATGTCATAATATTAAGTTTGGAAGAAATGGTAATTGAATGGAATGCCCTTACGTAAATGTCCTGAAAACCTATTAGGATGGACCTACGGACCATAGTAAGAGTTGTGATGTTATGAACTAGATATGAAGGCTGAACTATTGAGTGGAGACTACGGGAGAACAACACAAGGTGGAGACTTCTCAAAATGTGGCAAAGGCCTATATAGTAGGGAGTGAGCTTCCCTTTTTTCCCAAATCTCATAAATCCATTCATGGTGAAATCTTCAAATATACCGAATCATCAACCTCAACCTCAAATTCTAAGTCTCTTCTTTTTACATCTGCATAAGACTTTTGCCTACTATGGGCTGCCCTGAACCTTTCTTTGATGGCTTGAACCATCTGAATAGCATCGTAAACTAAATCTAGACCTATCAAGGATACCTCACCAACCTCAATCCAACAAATGAGAGATCTGCATATCCTCCCATATAGAGCCTCATAATGAGTCATTCGAATACTAGTATGAAAACTATTCTTGTAAGAAAAATCTATCAAAGGAAAATAATCATCCCAATTACCTTTGAAATCCAACACACATGCTCTCAACATGTCCTCTAAATTTGAATAGTACACTCTGCCTAACCATCTATTTGAGGGTGAAAAGTTAGCTAAGATTCACTTTAGTTCCCAAACCGTTATGAATGGACCTCAGTAACTAAGAGGTGAACTGAGTACCTCTATCTCACATGATAAATTAAGGAGTCCTATAAAACCAAATAATCTTCTAGTATATAATTTGTCATCACCTCTGATGTGTAGGAAGTCTTAACATCCAAGAAGCGGACTAACTTAGTCATCGCGTCATTAATTACCCAAATTGAGTCATGTTGTCTGCGAGTGCAAGGAAACCCTTTCACAAAAAAACCATGCTAATCACTTCTCATTTTCAAGTAGGAAGTATCAAACTCTTGGGTCATACCACTCGGCTTCTGGTGTTCAACTTTAACCTATTAACAATTGGTACAGTTAGCCACATAATTTGTAATGTCCTTTTTTATACCATTCTACCAATACATTTTTCTCAAATTCTTATACATCTTGGTGGAATCTGGATGAATGGAATATCTGAAACTATGGTCCTCTGTCAAAATCTTCTGTCTCAACCCATCTATATTGGGGACACACAAATGGCCCAGATAGCAAAGTACACCATCTTTCCTTTGGGGGAAAACCTCAACTTGTTTCTTAAGGACTGTATCTTCCAAATTCATTAAAAATACCACTGCTCTATTTTTCGTTCACCTCAACTAGGATGACTCTAAAGCATTATGGACCAACACACTACCATCATCTGTATAAATAAAATAAATAGCTTAACGATCAAACCGGTGCACATAACTGACTAACTTCTTCTTCTCATCCTCAACATGGGCCACACTACCTATAGATAGTCTACTCAAAGCATCAATAATGATATTTTTCTTACCCGAATGGTAAAGCACACTCATGTTCATAATATTTCAGAATATCTAGCCATATTCATTGAGAAAGGTTAAACTTCCTCTAGGTGAACACATATTGAAGGCTCTTGTAGTAAGTGAATATATCTACATGGACTCCATACAAATAGTGCCTCCAAAACTTCAAGGCAAACAAAACAACTGTTAGCTCAATGTCATGAGTGGGATAATTCTTCTCATGGCTCTTAAACTATCTAGAGTCATAATCTATTACCTTGATATTTTGCATCAACACACAACCAAGTCCCACTCTAGAAGCATCACAATAAATCACAAACCCATCTGTACTAACTAGAAAGGTCACTGTTGGAACAGAGGTCAACTTATCTTTTAATTTCTGATAACTTTTCTCACAAATGTCTAACAAACAAGTAAACTGATAAGGCATAGTCATGCTAAAATTGAAAAGCAAGTAAATTGATAAGCTGAAAGTAACTAGACTATAAATACAACAATATAGTTATAAAACTAAATTGAGAAACTGAAAGTATCAGCATATAGTCTGTATATCTGAAAACCAGTATACTATAAGAAAATACTGTAACACGAAATCCGAACATGGTAGGACATAGATGGGAGATTCTCATAACTGACATAAACTATGTGAGCCTCATGGAGTTTAGTATACTAACCTCACATTGAAAAGAAGGGGCCCAATACTTGCCAAGGAAAAAGATCGAACAACTGTGGATCTAATAAACTAAGCCTCAATTATTTCAAGCTATAAAACCTACGGTGGCAATGTATTTCTAAAATTGGGATGTCAACCTTTATTGGGGCAGACATGATTCCACATCCGCTTGATACTAGATACTACTCCCAAAACTGAAATACCAGTGTTCATATTGTACTAAAATGAACTGTAAAATAAGGCTTGATTTTAACCTGTACTAATCATATTGAGATAATATGAATTTGTGATCGCTTTGATCCTGAAATACTGAATATGCTAAATTTAAGCCTGAAAATTGATATTTATTTAAATATGTGATCAAGAGATCAAAACATACTAAGAGGTGATATACATAGTCTGGAAAATGATATTGTATGCATAGTTGTAGTAAATACTTGAAATACTAAATAAGACATGTAAAACATGCTTGAAACTGAAAATAACTGAGTACTATTATGTTGCCATGAGGGAATATAACCAATAGCTAAATTCATATCAAAAGGATAAATCTTTCATGAGGAAATGACATTCGTAAACATAAAAATCATCTAGACTCCATGGTATAACCATG
>JBDJHY010087800.1:0-13788 GCA_039654485.1 Withania somnifera
ACTCCTTACGTTTCTCATTCAACCCTTCAGATTCCCGTTCAGTTCACTTTCAGGGTTATAAATTTATCTTAATGATCGCGAAGCACTAAGATACTAAGCATAGAAAAATAAGACCAATTATATGACAATTCTCGCAAATCATATAATATATAATTAAATAATCATCTTGCTAATTTATACCATAACCCTAGAACGAGAAGAATTAGTTCCACATAGACATGGAATAATCACAATAAATTATTCCATGCAAAATATAAAAAATTTCAAATAAAGGAGAAGAAAAGTGTACACAATTATTCTCCAGTCTCCGCGGCGGTACCAAGATCTTGCCCTAGATTAAAAGTCTTCTCCCCTTACTTCCTTCTCTAGCGTATAGTTGCCACAGGGAATTACCAATTACCCTTTTGCTCCCAACTTAGCCTAGAAGAAGGCATATTTCTAGTGAAATAATAGGGGATCACAACATGATCCAAATCGTGATGGAACCCTCATTACGTCGTGATCCCAATCATGATGGAGTTTCTAGATAAGTAGTAGCCCATCATGATATACATCACGACGTGATGACAATCGTGATGGGTCCTTCTTTATATTGTGCCAACTTATTTCTCATTATATCTTCCTCACACGATCTCCTTTCATTCCGTCTTTCATTTTCTCTTGTTTTTCATCCATGTAGGCTCCAAATATCTCCTGAAATATGCTAATCATGTGGTTTAGGAAAAGTAACACATAACAATCGATAAAATAGTTCAAAACACGCAATTTCTCTCAAAACTAAGCCAAAATATGGGACTTTGATGGCATTAAGACATATAAATACGCCTAAGAATCCAAATCTTTAGCACAAAAACAACTCCTGCCAGCTCAAGGTCATGAATGTGGTAATTTTTCTGATGAATCTTAAGCTTCCTAGATGCATCGGCTATCACCTTACGATTCTACATTAAAACACAACCAAGTCCAACTCTAGAGGCATCACATTACACTACAAAACCATCGGTACAATCTGGCAAGATCAATACTAGAGCCGAGGTCAACTTGTTCTTTAATTCTTGAAAATTTTTCTCACAACTGTCTGATAATTGGAATTTTACTTTTTTTTGATTGAATCTGGTCAAAGATGCAACAATGGAGAAAAAACTTCAACAAACCTTTTAAGATGATTATCTAAACACAAGATGCTATTTTCAAAAAATGTTTTTTGAAAAGCAATTTTAATCATAAAAAACTGTTGAAGATAAGTAATTAAATTTTGGAAGTCCTGGTTGGACAAGATATCATTATTCAAACTTCAATATTTGTATGCATATTCAAGATGAATTATCTTAATGACAATGCACATCATAAAATATAAAAGTCTTATCTATCTAGATTAGTGTCTGAATAATCCCTTAATAGTATTGTAATTTTGTTATGTTATTATAATTTTTTAAAACCAAATAATATAATTATCGAGTAATTATTTATAACTTTCACACAGTTATCATAACCACACATATAATTCCTCCATTACCTTATTCGAAAGAGGCCTCCCTCCTGAGTTAATTTAACAATTCATGGGTAAAACCCCCATTCATTATGCTACGTCCTCATAGGTGGAGACCATAGAACCTCAATTAGTTTTCACACCACAAGTCCACCCGCAGTAGAAAGGGTACATCCGATGCAACCGAGATACTAACTCGCGGAATGGATTCTAATAAGAATAAGCCTAAGAAATAGCCCATCAATATCAATCCTGTTCATCTCATAACACCATTGCTATATCTAAACATTGGTTCCTTTCAACTTAACATCTTTATAGGCGTTTAATATGATTTTCAAGTGACCTTTTATTTTGATCTCAAGAAGAAATAATTTATATACAACCATATCGGGCTCAAAACATGATTCCAATTCATCAAATAAATGACGCAGAGCAATATTATTGCAATGTATAAAGAGACACGATAATCACATGTGCTCACGAAATAGAGAGGCAAATCATAAAATGAGTCAATATATGTGATATGCAAAAATATAAGATGTAATCCATGCAATTAACCTTAATACCATATCATTGCACGTAAGGAACCCGTCCCTTTTGAATTTACATCATTGTCTATCTTAAATTATTGTAATACCAGTACGATCCACAACCCTTACCTTTATATCATTAATTATTTTCATATTATGGTAATGCTAGTACGGTCCTCAACCCTTACCTTCATATCATCAACATTTATACCTTATGGTAATGTCGGTACGGTCTTTTACCCTTACCTTTATATCATCAATCTATACATATCATAATAATGCTGATATGGATCTTGACCCTTACTTTCAAATTATCAATAATTGCATAACCAACACCATGCCAAGAGCCTATAACAATTAGGATACAAAACTAAGAGAATTATGGCACAATGAAAGCAATTAAACCAACAAGCCCCCACACGAGAGATTAATCAAATGCAATATCACAATAATTCAATCAAGGCCTCTCACGAGAACAATCTCAAGTAAGGAACAAATGGAATATAATATAATACCTCATGGCCGTATCAATTCTTACTCAATTAAAGATAGTAAAGAAATCAAATATTTACCCATTTTTATTCCTTGGTTTGAATCCTGCATGCTTGACTCTAGTTCCCGGGTGAACATACATCACTATACGACACAAAAAACCCCAAATGATCCCCATTACTCCCACTTATGAATAAATAATACACAACAAGAATTCGATATAGCTTTGTAATAGGGCCAAGCCTCCACTTTTCTTAAGAAAGTGAGAAAATAATCAAGCGGGTGGTTTGCCTTTGCATTGTGCTCCTAAATCTGAAAAATTTAATCAAATATGAGATATGTATAAGAAAATATGAACTATACCTATATTGATATTTGAATAGAAATCGGGGCCAAAATCGCCTCCAAAAATTAAAAACCGAGGATTAAGGATTCCCCATGTTTCACTGATCATAATATAAAATTTTATCGAAAATGGGGTAGTAATCGACCATCAAAACTCAAATATACAATTTAAAGGATTTTGTCAAAAACCCAAACTTTGAAATCACCAAATTTTATGTTAAAATTTATAAATAATTAATGGGTAATCGAAGACTTAATATTTTAGAAATTTATCCAAATGATTTACCTCAAAAACTATCCTTGAAAATACCCCAAGTGAGCTCACTAAGTAAAAAATGGTGGGGAAGAGGAGCTGGTGTAAAATGATTTTTAATTTGACCTACAGGTCATGTTTGTTCTATGCGATCGTGATTGCTCATCACGTGATCGTGATGAACAAATATTTCTAGGCCACTATATTACTCTATACGGTCAAGATAACTTGAAAATTACACCTGCGTGATCACGATGTTGTTGCATGTAGTCGTGATACACAAAAATTGACCTTCAAGATCACACCACCGATACACACAAGCATGATGAATGTCCAATGCCTGCACCAGAAACTGTATTTTACAGTAAAGTATATGAAATTACTAACTGTAGTTGTATCCTCAGGATTTTTTTGGAATCCGTTGCATGCAAACCATATATTCCACCCCACTAAGTTTGACATTTCATACTGAATGAAACTATTGAAAAGAAAATTTGAGGTCTCTTTGACTAGATACCCGCCAAGATTACTAGAAATGAAAACTTAACTCTAGAAGGTGAATTGTCCCTTAGAACCTCTAGAAAGTATTTCGAACATGTCCTATCCCAAAAATGACCTCTCAAATTTAACAAAATCGATGAATTCAGATACGAGCATACGATGATTAGATGTTGTCCAAAGTCAAACTTTAGCCTAAAAACTTGACTGTATCCTATCAAATGAGGTAAAATCAAAACAAAAAGACTAAAACCAAAAACTAAGGTCCTATTACACTAATTTTAATACACCGGAGCTGATGGAACTGGTGAGATTCCATTTTGAGACTCGGATATCTAAATGAGGTCTAAGTCACCTATTTCAAATTAAAGGCTCCCAAAAACTAAAAATTCTCAAAGTTTGCAACTTTTATCTCCAACGTGAAAACCAAACCCATATACTGGACAAATATAAATCGAGGAAACTCCTCGAAAGGGTAAAATGATAATTTTTATAGACATTTTAAAAAATAACCTTTAGGGTCATGACATCATCCACCACTAAAAACCAGGTTCGTCCTCAAACATAAAAAGATAGAAAGTACCTAAAGAAAAAAAATTATGGATATATTGCATACATTTGTGACTCAATCTTCCACGTAGTCTTTTAAACTTGCGATGTTTTTACTGAACCTTTACTGAAGTAATTTTCTTAGTCCTCAACTTCTTAACCAACCTGTATAGAATAGCCATAGAATCCTTCTCATAGGTCAAGCTCTGTTCTAATGTCATAGACTCATAATGAATAACATGAGAATCATCAGGAATATAGCTCTGAAGCATGCAAATATGAAAGGTAAGATGCACTGCTGACAAACTAAGTGGAAAGGCTAACTCATAAGCCAGCTCTTTAACATGCTTCAGAATCTCAAATGGGCCAATGAACCAAGGGATAAGCTTTCTCTTCTTCCCAAAGCTTATTACACCCTTCATGGGTGATGCTATTAGCATAACACAATCACCCTTAAACTCTAAGGGTATTTGCATAACTCTTCGGTCTACTCTGGGCTGTCAACAATCGACTCTGAATGACTGGACTGATAAATTAGATCTATATCAAGGGCTCATACCTCGAATGCATCAAACCAACCGATAGGAGATTGAAGACTCCTACCATATAATGCCTCAAAAGGTGCCATCTGGATACTGGACTGATAGCTGTTTGTTATAAGAAAACTTCGCTTAATGTAAATGCTTATATTAATGATCCCTAAAATTAAAAATGCATGCAGATAGTATATCCTCAAGATCATGAATAGTACTCTCTGATTGGCCATTGGTCTGAGGGTGTAAGGTTTTACTCGTATCTAGCTGAATGCCCAAGCCATGCAGTAATGCTCTCAAGTGGACAGTAAGCCATTGTTGGAGATGATAGAAATAGGGATACCATGTAATCGAACAATCTAACTAAGGTAACTCTCTGTTAGCTACTTAGACATATAATCAACCTTGACGGGGATAAAATAGGCTATTTAGTCAACTAATCTACAATTACCCAAATACCGATATATCCCTCCATGGTCCTAGGTAATTCCATAACAAAATCCATGGTAATCTGCTCCCACTTTCATGAAGGGAGGGGAATCCTCTAAGATACTCTTCCTAGCCTCTGATACTCAAACTTAACTCACTTACAGTTTAAGCATCTAGAAAAAACTTAGCTATATCCCTCTTTATGCCACACCACCAGTAGGGCAGGCTTAAATCATGGTATATTTTTTATGCTCCTAGATGAATGGAATACCTCAAACTATATGTCTCTCGCAAAATCAAGATGGTCAAATCACATGCATTAGGAATACATATCCAACTACCAATCCTTAAAACACCCTTCGGGTCAAGAAATGCCTTCTTTTGCCTCTTCCCTAAACACCTTATCTCAGATAATGGACAACTTTCCATCCTTGAACTGCCTTTTCTTGATATGCTCTATGAGGGAAGAATGAGACTCAATGAAAGTAAGAACACTATTATCCAAAATTAGTAAACGAACCAAAATGTTTTCTAAACTATGAACCTCCTTGGCTAAAGGTTGTACCTCTGCCCAAATTAATGCCAGGCTACCCATACTAGCCGGTTTTCTACTCAAAAAATCAACTACCATATTAACTTTACTCAGATGGTATAGAATAGTCACATCAGAATCCTTTAGCAACTCAATCCACCTTCGATGCCTCAAATTCAGATCTCTCTGACTGAAGATGTAATAAAGAATCAAGTTGTTGGTGAACACCTCGCATTGAGCTCCATATAAGTAGTGATGCTATAACTTTAACACAAATATCATGACTGCCAACTCAAGATCATGTGTAGGGTAGTTCTTCTCATGGGTCTTCAACTATCTTGAAGCACAAGTAATAACCTTACCTTTTGCATCAACACTTTAACCAATCGACTCGAGAAATATCACAATAAACGGTGAAAGGCTCACCCTTTATTGGTAAGGTCAAAAATGGGGCTGAAGTCAATAAGGCCTTAAGACTTTGGAAGTTATCCTCGCACTCTTTCAACCACTGAAGTACAATATTCTTTTGGGTCAACCAAGTAATTGGGGCTAAGGTAGAAGAAATTTTGTAAATGAATCTGTTAAAGTACCCTACCAAGCAAATAAAACTGAAAATCTCTATAGGAGAAGTTGGCCTAGTCCATCCATGAAATGCCTCAATCTTGGATGGATAGACCATCATACTCTCTTTGGATATAACGCGTCCCAAAAATAACACTTACCTAAGCCAAAACTTGCACTTGGAAAACTTAGCATAGAACTACTCCCTTCTTAATCACTAGAGTACAATTCTCAAGTGTTGAACATGGTCTACCTTACTCCTCAAATTGACCAAGAAATCATCCATAAAAACAATAACAAATAAATCCAAATAAGGTTGAAATACCCCGTTCATCGGCTCCATGAATGTTACAGGGGCATTTGTCAGCCTAAAAGATATCACCAAAAACTCATAGGGATGATAGTGGGTCCTGAAGGCGGTCTTAGGAACGTTCGAAGCTCTAATCATAAACTGAGTGTATCCCAACCTCATATTAATGTTAGAAAATTCCGAAGCTCTTTGGAACTGATCAAATAAATTGTTAATCCTTGGAAGGGGATACTTTTTATTGATAGTAACCCTTTTCAACTGTCTAAAGTAATGCACATCCTCATCGACCCATTGTTCTTCTTCAAGAATAAAATAGGGGCACGCCACAGCGATACACTATATAGTTAACCCCTCATTAATTAAATACTGAAACTGGTCTTTCAATTTCTTTAACTCAGTTAGAGCCATATAGTAAGGAGAAATAAAAATGGGTTTAGTGTCCGGCTCCAAATCAATAACAAAATCGATGTCCTTATCAGGGGAAGACTTAGAAGATCTTTAGGGAAAACATCCAAAAACTCACAAACTACCGATATAGAATCCAATGAATGAGTATTAACACTGGAATCTCAAATGAAGGCTAAATATAGAGAGGCAACCTCTATCAATCATCCTCAGGGCACGAACGAAGGAAATCACTCTACTAGGATAAGAACCCTCTAAACCATTCACTCAATCTTCAGAATACCAAGTATTTCTAAAGGAATTGTATTGGAATAACTATCCAAGAATTCATGGTGAGAAGAAAGCGAATCCATACCTAAAATGATGTCAAAATCTATCATGTCAAGGATAATCAAGACTGCCCAAGTGTCTTAACCTACTGCAAAAATGACATAGGATCCGTACACCCGATCTACCACTAAAGAATCTTCTACGAGTGCAAAGTAAAGAAAATAAGTAGAGAATCAATAATCATATCAATTCCGTAAGAAAAATAGGAAGACACATACAAATAAGGAGAACCTAGATCAAATTATACTAAAGCAGGTCAGTGGTCTATTGGAATAATACCTATAGTCACTGAGTTGGAGGCGTCAACCTCTGGTCTACCCGAAAATGCATAACGATGACCCTTTCCACTGCCGTAAGGAAATTCTCTCTACCAACACCTACTGGAACTATGGCTCTATTTTCATCTCTACCAACATCCCGACCGCTTCTACTAGATTTTTTCTGCCTCAAACTCTCTCTAGTGGTACAGGTGCTCTAGGTGGATACTTAGAACTAGGTTGGGGCCTTCCCAAACCCCCTGATGGATAAAACCTCTCCATATGGCCTCGATCTCCACATACATAACAAGATCTCGATGGCATAAGCTGCTGTGATGGCCCAGTTAAACCCGAATAACCACTAACAATCCTACCTATATTGAGGATCATGAGAAATATACCCCTGGATGAAAGATCCATGACCACTATGATCATTTAGAAGCCTTCATCACAGCCTGAACCAGTCTCTGATGATGAGAAGATCCACCCCTCCTGAATGAACTCCTACCTCAAGATGTAGAACATGATAACTAACCATACAGATGGGATCTTTTCCCCTAGGGTAGACAAACTCCTATCTCTCAATCAACTCAACATCCTTGGATGGATCAACTATATCAACAAAACATGACCCCTGAAGGGCAATTATGAACATTGCCATATGAGTAGTATATGCTAATCAGTAAAAAGCATGACAAATCCTCTCAGTGTGATTCATGAGAAGTGAGTCGGCAAACCTATATAAAGCACAAAACCATGTTTTATAGTCTGATACTGTATGT
The DNA here is from genome assembly GCA_039654485.1 of Withania somnifera. Classification (NCBI taxonomy): domain Eukaryota; kingdom Viridiplantae; phylum Streptophyta; class Magnoliopsida; order Solanales; family Solanaceae; genus Withania; species Withania somnifera. The sequence continues at coordinate 8,296 of JBDJHY010087800.1, forward strand.
ATTCCTGAGTCAAACCCTCAAAACTGCACTGGTTTTCTGCCCTCAAACTACAAGGGATATAGCTATCATAAAATATTATGCAAACCCATCCCAAGTGATAGGATGTGACCCAATTGGTTTCTCTGCTACATAAGATATCACTATTAGGCTAGACCTTGCAAATGGCAAGATATGTATAAAACCTCGTGTGATTCGGCCAATCTCACACTCACTAAGAGCTCCTGGAAAGTAGCTAAAACGTCAACAACCTTATCCACTCTGCCACCCTAAAATGTTGGAGGATCCATCTTTCTGAATTTCTTGTAATGATACTGCTCATCATCAAATATGGTCACTCTAAAAACAATCAGAGTTCCAACTCTCGACAAATGTATACCCTTATGAACCACAGGTGGATTTTCCAATGAATTATGAACCATATGAACCTGCTGTTGCTACTGCTAATCTGGAGTCTGTGCTCCATACAATCTTGGAAGCCTCAGGGTGTGCCTGCCATACCCCTACCATGAGCTATAGTCTCTAATACCCCTGAAACTAAAAGTAAGGTCTCATGCAACAATGGAGTGGTAATAATGTACGGATTTACCTATCCTATAACTTCATGAATCTCTATCTCCTGGGAGACTTCTCTAACCTGACCTCACACTGGTGTAACTTTGCGGCCCTTTGCTTGGGTTTTCTTTTCACCCCTACCCCTAATTGGTGAATCGTTAATGGGATCAGGGTCAGTTTCTTCTTTGTCTTCCATTCTATTCCTTGCATCTGTAGCAAAACAACCCCATGTCAAAACACGAATAGACTTAATGCAAGATAAGAATGAAACAAAAAACTTCCTTGAGATTTTATAGCCTCTCGAGGCTAAATAGAGGATGTCTTCGTACCGATACCAAGACTCTACTAAATCTTGAAATGTACACGTATGAGACCCATGAACCTAGAGCACTGATACCAACTTATCATAACTCAAAATCATAAATCGTGATGACATCTGCCTTAGCGCACCTAGAGAAGTAAGCCTACATATCTCTACCAGGGTAATACGGATGGAAATAAATTAGTGAGAAGAAAAAAAGGTATAATGCAAAATCCAACTATAAAATCAACCAAAAATGGTGTCAGTATGTACAAGAATTTAATATAAATAATACACAGCCCAAAATAAAATATATTTCCCAAATGTATAGGATAACCAAGTAGAATCTAATACATAAAAAAAGAGTTCGAGCATTTTCCGAATGAGAAAAAGCTACCTTGACTCTTTGAACTCACAAGCCTCGTATTTGATCGAAAGGAAGGTGATCAAATTAGACCGGACTCTGCACCTACACAAGTGTAGAAAGTAAGGAAGTGAATATTATCTAAACAATGGGTACTCAACAAGTATCCTTGGCTTTGTAATAAAACAAAACAATGAAGAACCACTAACTATCCCAACCTCAATCCTCCAGACTCTAAGCTATAAATCAGCTTAACACCAATAGTATATAATGAAAGTAAATGACAAATATAGGGCATAGGGGTGGTAACAATAAGGAATATAAAAAATAGAACTCATAATAAATCAGCAAAATCGAGTTTCCACAACAACCAAATCTGAGTCCACACCAAGACAATATCAATGAGTCATTACCAATTAACTCAGTGATATATCAATACTCATGTGAAATACCCAACTTCATACCCATTATTTCCTCTCTTAGCCTATTAAGAGGTAGCCTCCCTCTCGAGTTTATTTAGTAATTCATGAGTAAAACCTCATTCATTATGCTATGGCAGTCTATAGAACCTTGATTGTTTCCATTCAATGAGCATGCTCGCAGTAGAAAGGGTACATCCGATGCAACTCATAAATTAACTCATGGAATGGATTCTAATAATAATAGGCCAAGGAAATATCTATCAATATCAATCCTGATCATCTCATAACACCATTCCCATCTTGAACCATTGATTCCGTTTAACTTACCATCTTTATAGGATTTTCTTACCATTTTCAAGTTACGTTTTATTTCAATCTCAAGAGAAAATAATTTATATATAGTTATCTCAGGCTCACAAAGTCATTCAAATTAGTCAAATAAGTGAGGTTATGCAATACCATGACAATGTAGAAGGAGGCACCATAATCACATGTGCTCACAAAATACAGAGGCAAATCATAAAATAAATCAATATATGTGAGATGCAAAAATTCTAAGATGTAATACATGCAATTAACCTCAATATCATAGCATTTCTAGTATGAACCTCGACCCTTTTGCATTTACATCATCTTCTATCTTACATTATAGTAATGTCGATAGGGTCCTTCGCCCATACCTTCATATCATCAATTATTTGCATATTATGTAATGTTGGTATGATTCTCAGCCCTTACCTTCATATCATCAAAATTTACACCTTATGGTAATGCAGGAATTGTCCTCGACCTTACCTCTATATCATTAATATCCACACATCATAGGAATACTAGTATGGACCTTACTTCCATATTATCAATAATTACATAACCAACACAATGCCAAGAGACAATAACAATTAGGATACAAAATTAAATGAATTATGTCACAACAAAGGTAATTAAACCAAGAATCTCCCACACGGGCAATTAATCAGACACAATATCATAAGATTCAACCAACACCTCTCATGGGCACAATTTTAAGTAAGGAACAAATGAAATATAATATAGCACCCCATGGAAATTATCAATCCTTACTCAATTAGAGATAGTAAAGAAATCAAATATTTATCCATTTTTTTTCTTGGTTTTAACCTCACATGCTTGATTCTAGTGCTTGGGTGAACATACGTCACCGCACCACACAAACTCCCCAAATTATCCCCATTACTTGCAGTTATGAGTAAATAATACACAAAAAGAATTTTACATAGCTTTGTAATAGAATCAGGCTTTCACTTGCATTAAGAAAGTGAGAAAATAATCAAGCGGGTGCTTTGCCTTTCATTATGCCTCTAACTTTGAGAAATATAATCAAATATAATATTAGCAATACAAAAATATAAAATTCAATACCCATATTGATATTTTAGAAATCAAGTCTAAAAATCACCCCTAAAAAAGCGAAAATCGAGGATCATTAGATTTTTTGAAATTTTTGTTAAAAATCAAGTTCTCACTTTTCAAGGATTAAATGTATGAAATTTTATCGAAAGCGCAACAGTATTCAACCATAAAGCTTAAATATATAATATCAAGGTTTTTCTCAAAATCCCCTAATGTTATACCTTAAAATTATCAAATTTGATGTTAAAACCGAAGAATAATTTATGGATAATCAAAGTCTTAATGTTTAGAAACTTACCCAAGTGATTCACTTCGAAATCTATCCTTGAAAATACCCCAAGTGAGCTCTCAATGTCAAAACTAGTGAAATGGGGAAGAGGGGCTCATGTACAATGATTTTTAATCACTGACCTATTGGTCATGTTACTCTACGCTACACGATGTCATATTATGTGATCGTGATGAACAAAAATGTTTGGGCCCATTATATTACTCTACGCGATCACATCGAGTAGGTCACACGATAGCTATAACCTAAAAATTACACCTGCGCGATCGCAATGCTGATGCACAGGATCACAATGCACAAACAAATGGACCTTCTTGATCGTGACATTCATGCAGACGATCGCGATGAAGTTCCTATTCCTGCACCAAAAACTATGTTTGACAATACAGTGCATGAAATTGTTAGCTCCGATTGGATCCTATGGATTCGTTTGGAATCTGTTCATGCAAATCATATATACTGCCTCACTAAATTCGATGTTTCAGACTCAATAAAATCATTAAAAAGTGCATCCAAGGTTTCCTTGACCTGATACCCGCCAAAGTTATTATAAATGAAACTTTACTCAAAAAGGTGAATTTTCCCTTGGAACCTCAAAAAAATATTTTGAACCTTCTCCTGATCCAAAAATAACCTCTCGAACCCCAAAAAATTGACAAAATTTGAATACGAGCATCCGATGATCAAATGTTGACCATAGTCAAACTTTGGTCTTAAAACTCAACTTTATCCCATCAAATGAGCTAAAATTAACACGAATAGCCTAAAACAAAAAATAAAGCTTGTCCTAGAATAATTTCGATATTCCAGAGCATATGGAACTAACGAGATTTTATTTCAAGACTCGGATCTCTAAATGAGTTCTAAAGTTGCTTATTTAAACATAATAGATTCCAAAAACTGAAAGTTTTTCAAATTTTAGAATTTTTATCTCCGAAATAAAAATCAATACCATATACCGAATAAATATAACTCAGGGCAACTACCGAAAAGGATAAAATGATAATTTTTATAAAATATGTCTAAATGACCGTTAGGGTAATTATAATTTACTATTATTTACTCCTATTTTATCTACTCTTGATGATTATTTGGTAGTTATTGTAGAACAACCTTACCTGGTGAGCTCTATTCATGTATGGGGTTTCATTTGATTATATCTTTTTCCCTCATCTTGTAATGACCCTTACAATTATTTTTGCGTTTTTGTAATTTCTTGCATCTGGAAATTTTTCCTATAGAAGCCCTAAGTTTTATGAGACTTATTGGACTGGTGGCTCAGTTCCCTAGATGTTTATTAGGTCATTATGTCTGTTTTCCTGTTTTAGAGCCTTTTATATTAAAGTCGTTGACTTTAGTCAATATTCTGTGAAACGAACGCACAATCAAATTTTGACCTTTTTGTTAGCTCCAAAACGTAAATTTTGGTCTGTATGGACTCTTGGTTCATGTTTGGGAGCTTTAGTTATGAGTTTGTGCGAGTTTACGTATTTTAAGTGCTTTATGGTGCATAAGTGGAGCTTGGATGGTCATTTTATGATCAAAGCATCAGATTGAAAATACAAATGCGCCACCAGCTCCAAAAAGTCGAGTTTGCATTAGGTGAGTCATTCATTTGGGCTTTGAACCAACTGGGTTTATTTTGAGTACTCGGTTGGAAAGTTTGTTATTTTGACAAAGTGCTGATATTGGTCAACATTTCATTGAAATGACCTCATATCAGAATTTCATTTGTTCTTTTGAATCAAGAATACCATTTTCATGCACTTTTCATATTTAATTCATGTGTCTTTGTTTGGGCTCGGAGTCCCAAATTATACTTTAAAAAAGTTGCAGATTCTTAGAATTTGCTGCAGGTGCATTTTGTTCAGCGCTATCGCGCTAGTGGAGCTCGATCGCGCTAGTGGAGCTCGATCGCGCCAATTCATGTTTTTTATTAATTAGCGTGATCATGTTGGTCCACTATGGATAGCGCTGTATGTCTAGCTAAACCCATGATGGGTTCGTAACAACCCAGCACCGACAATGCAAAGTCATCCCCCAGCCATTTAGCGCGATAGCACTCTGACGGCACCGACGACTTCAATTTCTTTTCTAAGTTTTTATCACAATAGCTAGATAACACCAATGGAGTTGACCACTAACACTGGTTTAAATTCTGGAAACCCCAGATTTT
>JBDJHY010087910.1:0-13788 GCA_039654485.1 Withania somnifera
GTTTTCATGTTTTTAAGCCCTCAAAGTTTATGTGCAATGCAAAAAACCACGCATTAAACTGAGTCCAGAGTAGAAAGTTAGGACCTTTTATTTAAGGACTTGTAGTATCTCAATGATTCCTTTCAGTTCTAGAGTATGTTGGTATTTTCGATGGATGAAATGATGTTTTTTTATGTTCTAGAGGCTTAGGAATGGTTGGGGATTAATCTCGTATGTTTACACATGTTTCATAGGTTTAGAGACCTCCAAATGTGTCACGGCTATAGAAAGTTTACAAACATGCCATACCAAAAAGGAGTGTGCAGAGAATTGTAATATAGACTAACTGTGGCGGACAATGTGTCATGGTTGGAGGGTTGCTTCAATGGCAAACGTGACACGGTTGCCAACACGGTTAAATGTTATTTTATGCAATTTTTCCCTATTGTTACAAGGTTATTTGAGACATTTTCAACCTCTTAAATAACTAATACCATGTCGTTTTATATTCTAAATAACTAAATACATGGTATTTAAGCCCCAAAGTCTTATTTCAATTGATTCTACAAGAAAGGGATCAAATTCAAGAAAGGGTTTCTTCTCTGAATTCTCTCAAGAAGCAAGGTTAGGACTTTCCATAGAAGTTCTTTTGCACCATATTCATTGATTTTCCTCCGTCAAAGTACTCCAAATTAGGTATGTGGGCTTTCAAGGACTCCTTTCATCTTTGTGCCCCAAAATCCTTTTCTAAATAAGATTTTGAAGATGTATAAATATGTTAGGGTTCTTGTTTAATTTTATAAACTATGATTCCATGAAGTGATGCTTGCTTGATATTTTTGAGTTATAATTATGAGGTTTTTATGATGATTATTTAATTATAAAAGTTCTTATGAGTTAGCATATTTTCTAAATTGAAGTAAAAGAAAAAAAAAAGCTTTGAAGTATGAATTAAGCATGGTTTCTAAGGTTTACACTTAAAACTTAAATTGAGCATTGGAATTTCATAATTGTAAAACTTAAATTGAGCATTGGAATTTCATAATTACTTGAATTTTTACATGATTTTCAGTATGAACGTGAAGCATATCTGAATTGATTATTGTTTGGATAATGGAGCCTAATTGAAGAGAGGCTTTGAAAGTATGAATTACATAATGCTTTGAAGTTTATTCTTGAAACTTGTTATGAGAATTGAAGTGTCATAACTATCAACTTATGAGTTATCATGATTTTAAAAGTTGAAGTGAAAGCATAAAAGAAGTCTTGAAGCATGATTGATACTTTTTTAAAACTTGTCTTAAAACTTGGGATGATTATTGAAAGTGTTAAGATTAATGATTTTTACATGATTTTAACTTTATTTATTAAGCATGTTTAAATTAAACAATTTTGGCTAATTAAGCCCAATTGAAAAAAAGTATTAATGTTTTTCATAACTTGATAAGCTGAGAGATATGTAGTTAATGAAGAGAAGAAGTATTGATGTTTTGCTTAACTTAATAAGCTTGAAGATATGCAATTAATGTAGAGTCATAATTGAATAAGTTTACCCGTTCAGTGGTAATTAATAAATGTTGCAACTTGATTAGTGATTTTTTGAGAAGAAAAATTTCACTAGTCATGAAAAACTGAATGTGATAGCTTGATTAGTGATTCCGGAAAGGAGAATTTTATAATCCCATACTTGATATAGGTTAAAATCTTGTCATTTTTTACTCCAAATTAAATAACTAATACCATGTCATTTTATAATCCAAATCACATGGTATATAAGCCTCAAACACTTATTCCTGCTCATTCTTTGATTAATCAAATCAAAGGAGAGAGTTCTTCATTTTATATCACCAATCAACATTACAACCATAGCAGTTTTCTTGACTAGCTGCTACTCTATCATCTTGATATCTAGCTGATAAATATAGACTCCAACCTACTTCTATATATAACTACCCTGTACAATCTACAACTACTGCTATGCAGTAGTGTTAAAAATTTGCAATATTTCAATCCATTTACTTCTGCCTTGCCCTCTTAAGTGTATGTGCATGACAATTTCTGTCAACACCTTCTCCTGGTTGAGTTGACTCTGCTAAAACCTTATCTGATTTCTTTCTCTCCATATGAGGTAAACCAACATAGCAAAAGCACTAACAAGTATTTCAGCTTCTCATTCTTCTACTTAGCTTTTAGTAATACCCATTTTACTTCTTCTTCCAATCATCAACTCTTCTTCTTAGTCTCATCCATGTACACAGTCTACTCCACAGAACTCTTGTCCCTTGAAATTTAAAGTACAAATAATTAAAACTTTCCTTGTTTGTGCTACAAAAAGCACACTTAGGAGGAACATTGATACCAAACCTTTATAATCTATCAACTATTAGAAGTTTTTGATGCATGTTTAACCATAGTAGAACCTTATACGTTGGATGAATTAAACTCTAAAAGATAATGCTCTTCTAAGAAACTTTGTCATACTGGGGCCTTTCCTCACTGTACATTATGTGTATGGAAAACTTCCCTTTCTTTATAACTTTACTGTCCCCGGATGAGCTTGTACGTGTATAATCAACTTCCTAGCTTGTGGGATTTTTCTCACAATCCATGATGCAGTCTTAGGAATATGCATTGTTTCAATATCAAATCTTCTTATAAAATAAGCATGTACCCATAATATCCATAAGAAATATTTCTTCCTAGCCACATTCCATAACAATTTTAGTATAACAACCCCATTCCAGATGCATAAGTCTGCCACATTTAATCCTCCCGCAGTATATTGCTAGCAAGTGGTCTGAAACAAGAACTTTTTTAGACACTATAATGTTCACAGTGTAAAGGAGGGTCCTGCAGATCTATTCAATTGTCTTTATTACCTTCTTTGGAATAAAAAACTTGTGCCCAATAGGCCTGGACACCAGATAAAACTGACTTGATCAACTGCAATCTCCCAGCATATGAGAGTAACTTAGTTGTCCAACATGTAACTCTAGTTGTGATCTTTTATATGAGTGGAAAGTACTATTGTATACTAATCTTCTTTGAGTTTATTTGTATCCCCATATATCTAAAGGTAAAATTACATTTTACATACCACAGATAATCAACAATTTCCCTTTTTTATATGACTATTAGTACCACTTTTGCATGTAACACTTTTATCTTTGTTAGCCTGCAGCCCAGAAGTTGATGAGAACCTTGTGAGAGATTTATTTAAAATCCTTACGGACTCTAAGTCTTCTACATCATCAAATTATTTACAAAACATATATGTGTTCTATTTAACTTCCTACATCTAGGATGATAGTTAAAGTTCCTATTTAGGATTAACTGATTCAATTCCATTTTGAGGTATTCCATGATTAGAACAAAAATCTTAAGGGGAAATAGAGTCCTCTTGACTTATCCCACTTCTTGATATAAATGGTTTAGTTAGGCCTCAATTCAGCAGCAAACTTTAAGACACTAATGTCACACATGACATTATCCAGTTTACAAACTTAGCTGGAAATCCCAAGTCAATCAATAATTTCTGCATAAATCTCCAATCCACAATGTCATATGCATTTTGTAAATCAATTTTTATCACACATATAGTAGAAATACATTTCCTCTAGTAACACTTCATCAGCTCACCACTGAATATTACACTATTAATAATACTTCTTCCCATAATAAATGTTGCCTTCCCTACTAGATAGTATATCATCTTTATTCTGCTAGTTAATACCTTTGAGATAATCTCACAGAGAATTGTATAATAGGCTATAGGTTTGTATTCTTTGACTTCGATAGGTGAAGGAACTTTGGGTATAGGGGTAATGACAATGGTATTGATTCTATCTATCATCTTGCCAGTAAGGAAAAAATGTTGAATTGATATTAGAATATCCTTTTCAACTATATCCTAATTGCTTGTAAGAAATTCAACTAGAAATCCATCTATCCAAGGTGTTTTCTCCTTGGGCATGCTTCTTATAGCCTCCATTATTTCCTCTTTAGTAACCTTTTTTATGAGATATTTTTGTTGATGAATGGTCAAACAGTTTCTAGTTCTTAGTATCTCAGTATTCAAACTAAGAGGTTCATCAAAACAACTCCCCATTAATCTAGTAAAGGCCTTAATAAATTCATCTTCTACCTTCTTTGGATTAGTGACTTTGGCATTCTAATCATTATGAAAACACTAGTGATGGTGTAATAATTAGACCTGATCTTCTATTCTGCACAAAGTATGTTGAGTTTGTATCACCCTCCTTGACCCGCATTACTCTAGACTTAAACCTCAACACTTGCTCCTAAACCCTGCTCCATTTCCCTATTTGTTTGTTTAGCTCCTTTTATTTATCAATTAGCTCCTAGTTTAGCATATCAACACTGAGATGATATTGTGTAATTTTTAGTTTCTTCCTTGCCAACTCTAACTTCTGTTTATAACCTGCCATGTATCTATTCAAGTCTGTCAATTTAATCTTTATTTTCTTTAGTTATTTCCACATATTTATTATAGGATCTTCATTTTATTTCCTTTTTCATGCCTGTTGCATCATATCTTTTCAGGTTCCTTCATCATATTTATAGAATCTAAAAAAATAGGGTGCAAGTTGACTTGCTGATTGTATTTGATCATACTACAGGAATGGTCTGACCCTTCTGGGTTCATAAATTCTGCTTCCACATGTCCATACTTTTGTAACCATTGCAAATGTCCAAATGCCCAGTCAATTTTACTATACACTCTTTTACTGGCATCCTTCTTATTATACCGGGTATAATACCATCCTATCCTTATGATAGAAGTAACTTGAAAGATGTCTATGAGATCTTGGAAATCCTAAGTCTCAGCTTGTGTAACCAAGGACTCTATCCTATCACCAGACTCCAGAATGCTATTGAAATTACCACACATGAGCCAACGGCACATAGATTTCCTATTTAACTATTTTGGCTCATACCATAACCTTTGCTTATGTTGGTTTTTATTCATTGCATATACCACAGTAAGATGTATGTTATAATGAGTTATATAATCCTCTACGTCACAATGGATAAGCTGGTCCTTGATCTCCAATATCTGCAAGTTTAGACTATCCTTCCATAAAAGCCAAATCCTTCCATTTGGTGCTTCTACATAATTATTACAGTTCTTCCGCCATTTCTAATATTTTGCATGATTTTTTGTGCTTTAATTTATTTAATCCTAGTTTTCGGGCATCCAAACAGGTCCACTTTATACTTTGTTAGGAAGAGCTTAACCTCTTTTTGTTTGTGAACCTAGTTCAAGCCCCATACGTTCTAGGTTGAGATAATCATGGTGGGGTGAATGAAATGTAGTTTCCATCCATGTCCTTCCTCTTAGTTCCCTCTAACCTCAAGATTTGTATATTATCATATTTCTTCATATTGCATACATTTCCCTGCTTAATCCTTCTCAATCTTCCCCCACTACCAATAGTTTTTTCATCATTCATCTCAACTACCCGGTCAAATTATTTTTCCTTCTCAATTGTACTCTCTATTATTTTATCCCCTCTTGCTTTCCACTGCATTACAGGTTGCTTGTAATATATGATTTCAACTTTCTTTTTAACTGATTTCTCTAGTTTATGCTTAGGTTTTTCATTTGTCGCCTTCTCTTCATTCTTCTTTTTCATGTACCAGAATATTCATCAGTATGTCCAACATCAAGCAATTATTGTAATATCTAGGTCTCCAATCTTAATCAACGGCTTGAACCCATGGACTAGATGCAGTTTCCACCTGTACATCTGAATCAAGGTTGTGCAACATCAACTTCGATCAAAATCCTCACTTATGAGATCTTTTTTGTATTTGTAGTGTATCTATAAGTGTATAATGACCTGTTAATTTCACTCGCAATTTTACTCAAAAGTTTTCGTAGACCAATACCCTACAGGAAACCCTAGTAACCTTACACATATTGGAATCAAACTCATAGTCTCCTATCTAATATCAAAGTCCATCTCTCATTGTTTAAGGATCAATGATTTATCATTGAAGTAATACGGACCTATTTGTATAACCCTCTCTTTCCCCTCATGCTTAAATTTGAAATTCTAATAGTGTTCATCATTCCATAAAATTGTTGGTGTTGCCATAAAATTCCACACTCTTCATACATATCATTCTATCTATTCTTCGTAAGCATTTCCACCTAATACATATCCAATCAGTGTAACCTCCCATAACTTTCATTGATCATGAACATCCCATTCCTCGATAGTTACAGTTACAACTCCACTCTTCACAGTCGGAGCAATATATACTTCAAAGTTATACCCTCACTTCGATTGTCTTCTCTAGCATTAGTAGAGGGTGTTGGACAATTTAAGGTTTTAGCATATGAGAATTGAAGTATCCTAAATGTTCTTTCCTTGATCTCTACCTTCACAGTTTTGTAACTAGATATCCTCTTCTAAACTACTAGTTTCTTCATCGTCCTTAATTGTATGCAATTCTAATTGTAAATAGCTACCAAATGTTAAAGGTTGTAGTTTACGTGGTATCCCTCTTGCCGGTGTGATGAAAGTGTGCTTTGCTTCCATTGATTTACGCTTAACAATAATTAATATAATGTATAATTTCTATCTTACGAATGTGCATCAAGAGAAAATGAGTGTTATCTAACGTGCACTCACCCTCAAATGAGGGTTCTTCTCTAAATTTTTCTCAAGAGGAAGTCTAGGCTTTCATAGAATTTTATTTTGTAGGAGCAAAATTCATCAAATTTCCTTGATCAAAGGGCTTTAAATCAGGACAAGGACTCATTTCGTCCTTGTACCCAAAAATCCTTTTCTAAATAAGGTTTTGAAGATGTAAAAACATCTCTAGAATTCTTAATTAATATAAATTAAAAAATTTCTTAATTGATGATTTCTTGATGTTTTTCATTCAAAATTATGAAGTTTTCGTATTAATTGCTAATTGTTAAAGTTATCGTGAGTTAACATGCTTTTGAAATTAAAGTAAGAAGTAGGAGAAGAGTTTTGAAGCATAAGTTAATTGATGATTTCAAGATTTACGCTTAATCTTGAAACAAATATTAAAGTGTCATAATTACTTGACTTTTTACATGATTTTGAGTATGAATGTGAAGCATGTTTAAATTGATTAATTGGAATAAATTGAAGTTTTGATGATAATTTATCTTTATTTAAAAGCTGAGAGTAAAATTGATTGTAAAGTGTCAAATTGAGATTTTGATAAAGAGTGTTAACTAATTGTGGTTTAAAAGATGTTTTGAGCTAGTTGATTCCATTGAGGGTGTTCCTCTAGTCTAAAGTATTGATGCGTAGTTTGACCTATGGTTCCATTGAGGATGCTCCATTTAGTCAAATGTGTTGATATTGATGTTTTATGAGAGGAGTATTAGCACCGAGGGTGGGCATGATTTTCCAAATACCCATAACTTGTGTGCCATCGTAGTTATCTTGGTCTCAGTTATACCTAAAGTGTCTAGTTGATCCACTAGAAAGAGTGTCTCCTCCTCTAGCGCGGTATGAGAGCCCCTACACATAGAGTAATGTGTGGATTTCATCCCTTTATGCCTTGTGGTATGTCAGTTATAGAAACTCCCAAAGAGAAGTTAAAATTGAATGTTATAAAAGAAAGAAAGTGAAAGCTTGTTTTTAACTAAGTCTTTATCTTTTGTTAAAAAGTGAAGAGTTAAGCTATTTTAGTTGAGTTTACTTGAGATATGAGATGTTTAACTGTTTTCATTATTAACTGCTAAATTGCTTATTTGAGTTAGAGTTGAAGTTGATAATTATTGTTCATATATTGTATAGTACTTATCGTATACTATATTGCTTGTTTTATACTGCTTACGTACTCATTACAATTTTTGTGTATTGATTCTACTCTTGTTGCATATGTTAACCCCAATGAAGATATTGCCAACCATCCAAAAGTTCAAGTTGACACTACTTACATTCCTACAAGATTAGAAGATTGGTGAGTCCTCACTTGATTTGAGGCCAAGTTTGAGTTATTTACTTTATTCATCTAGAGTTTGGACTTTAGCTTTATTATTTATTATTCAGTTGTTAGAGGCTAGCTGGCAAACTCTTGTGCTAACAGTCCATTATTTAGCTAGTAGAGGTTTTAGATTGAGATGTATGGTTTGAGACTTGAGTTTATCTATTCTTTATGAGACTATTTATTGATTATTATGGGGAGCCCATTACAGTTCTAATATTATTATTATTTCTTTCGCTGGGTGTTGTGAGTAGAGCTATGAATGATCCAAGTGATTTTTCAGAGACTGCTAGAACAATTTAGTGGCTAAGGATGTCGGACATGCCCGGACGGTGAGCTCCGAGACGTGACACTTGAGATATGTGAAAAGTACAATTGACTACGGTATTCTCTATAAGAAAAGGTAGAGATTGCAAGTTATGTGGTTGTTATGATGCTGACTATAGAGGAGATCATGATACTCGATGCTCAACTACGGGATATTTATTAATGCGTGCATCCAATGCAGTCTCATGGTGCAGCAAAAGGCAGCCAATTGTATCTCTATCAACAATAGAAGCAGAGTATCAGGTAGCAGTTGCAACTCAAGAAAGCACATGGCTTATGCAGCTGATGAAGGATCTTTAACAACTTGTAGGCTATGCAGTTTCTTTGTACTGTGATAATCAGTCAGTAATTTGCTTGGCTGAAAATTCAGTTTTCCATACTAGGACTAAGCATGTTGATACACATTACCACTTTGTTAGGGAAAAAGTATTGCAAGAAGAGATCGATTTGTAGCATATTAAAATAGACCACCAAATTGCATTCTTGTTAACAAGAGGTTTAAGTGTTAACAAGTTGGGAAGTTTCTGCTAGAAGCTAGGCATGGTAAGACTGGAAGTAGATGTCGAGAAGGGGTGTTAAAATTTTACAACATCAGCCTTGTTTGAATTGACCAAGCCTGCACTACGACTATTTTTCTTTTAGATTCAAGTAGTTAGTTTTTTTATTTATTCAGTATATGATAGTTTTCTATTTTATGAAGTTGCAGTAGTTTTTTCTAAAGTTTAGGGAGTTTGGTTAGTAAAACTTGTTAATGATTTAGTGGGATTAGGAATCTATCATATCTTTAATTTTATATAAAGCCATTAAATTATTAAATAAAGATGGAACCCAGTTCCTTTCCTGCAAAAATACTTCTCTGCCTTGTCTATATTTAATTTAAGGTTATTAATTCTTTAAGTTCTTCACAAAATTATGATTTCTTTAAGTAATTAGCACTTGGAGTATCATGATTTATGAAATTTCCTACAAAAGATAATGGATAACTTACATAAATCTCACCATTTAAGGCTCTAACTACATCCTATTCTATATGTTTCAAAATTACCATACATTCCGAGTTTTTGCTGGAACATTATGTTGAATGTATTTGTGATACATTGAGTTGCATGTATTTGTGGTGCTTTGGAGATTTGAAGATAAAAAGGAATTTTTTTAAAAGTATCTGATATTTCATAAATCAGATGTATCAGTAGGCATATTAAAAGAACGAATATCAACATGTATATATCAATTTCAATATTTAAGTATCAGCAAGCAAATTCTAATGTAACTAGCATTTTAATGTATCAACAAACAAATTTTAATGTACCAATTTCAATATTCATGTATAAGCATACAAATAAATTTTAATATACCTAGAATTTTAATGTATCAGCAAGAATATGTCAATTTCAATATTCATATATCAGAAACTCTTATGTATCTAAAAAAATTTATGAATTCATATATTTAGCGGTCAATTCTAAGTACAAGTATCAAATACATGAAATTGACCGATAATGCTATGCCTCCATTGCCTTCATCGTCGGTGGCAACTACTTCGTACTTGGTCTTAATAATCCATTGTATTTTTTTATTTTTATTTTAATATAATCGTTATTGATGCCTCAAAAGAAAAATGGTAAGAGAAGGAAAAATTTAGATGGTATAATTTGCAGTAGAACTCCTTATCCTCTGCTCTTCTCTGCCCATTTCTTCGTTGAACTAGAAAAAAAAAACTTGGCAACCAAACTTCAAAGGATGAAAGTTGACAGACATTTGTAGTTTGGGGGCTCTTTGGAAATTACAAATAGTGTCATCCGGAGGTGAAAGTTGCCAGAGGCAGCCATTTCAGCCGCAGTTGGCAGATTATTTAGAATAGGAGTATTTGTCAAATAATGGAGTTAAATTAAAAACTTGAAATTTATGTCATTTCTTTAAATTGACGGAATTTTTAGTAAAAGTGATATGTAAGATTGGATATTATGTAATTTATTCAAAAATAATTATAATTTTTACTATGTCAATTTACATAAACTTCACTCCTTTATATCCTAATATTAATTCGTTACATATCTTTCATGAATTATAAAAAAAATTAATTTTTTCCATCGTTACATTACTCATCAGATACTTTGCATGAAGTCATCAATACATTTTGTATGAAATCACAAATACACTTATGCATACTTTTTTTACTGATATATTCACGGATACTTTATTATGGATTTAACTAGAAATTGGTGATTTTTAAAATTTTAAAAAACTGATGTGACATTAATCAATTATGTATTGTAAAATTAAATTTTGAATATTTTTTCTTTTTTATTATTTTGTTGACTGGCCCAACAATTCAAAATGGATTCAACCCATATGTCGCGTAATGTCATTGGGCTTTCTTTGGACATTGTGTTCGGGTCTGTTTTGGAAAACCAAATAAATTGATAAAAACAAGAAACTATAATTTTTTTCGTATAATTTCTTTGTTTTTCTTTAGCCCACTTCAAAAGTTTTTTTTTATTTTTATAATTTCCAACTTTCAGAATCATGTTTAAGAGCACATGGCTGAAGGTTATTTTAATATATGTTACCTATCTTTAGCTTCAGATCACAAAATTTAATTTTTTTTTTAAATAATCACGTCATATTAAAATAATAATAATAATATATAACGCATTTCTCAAAAAAGAAAAAAGCCAAAAATCTCTTTAAGACTTAACTTAAAGATACAATTTTTCAGTTTCTCATTAAATTACGACTCACGACAAAAATTAGCTCTTAACTACTATCTATATTAAGAGTTTTAAAAAATTACAATTCATAGTAGATATACTTCTCTTTTGTTCGGCATATATATATATATATATAATTGAAATTTATACCGAAATTATAAATTCGACATACATATACAACTAAAATTTATATATATATATATGACGAACTTGTGAATTTTGGAATACATATATAAATTCATTCCATTTTATATTTGTATACTAAATTTTTATATGTATGAAGCTTTATAATTATCTATATGTAACTAAGTAGGAGTAATTTTAGCCCTCAAATTTGTTATTTCTGAAATTTTCCTGTTTCGATACTCTCCTTTCAAGTCCAGTCAATGCAAAATTAGCACCTAAAAGATTTACTATCAAATAAATCACTACCCCCTTTTGTTTCTTTTAATTATCGTATTTTTTAGAGTAAAAAAATATAAATTTTAATTAATATTTTAAAATATATTTTTAATCACATAGAAAAAAATTAAACTTATAGTACTTTTTATATAATTTTTGAGTATCTAAATTTTAGTTTTAACATATTGAATAAGTTTAATTTAATTAATATTAAGACAAATTGGAATATAATTTTTAAGCTTCTTAAGCTTAAGAAGCTTAAATTGTAATATATTTTTTCTTATATAATTTTTGACTATCTAAATTTTAGTTTTAACATATTGAATAAGTTTGATTTAATTTAAATTTCTTTATTTAAAGATAAAATATAATTATATCATATTGATTAAAATAAAATTCTAGAGCAATCTAATTTCTTTATTAAGACCCATGATAGACTCCAATGCAATCTCATTTCTTATTTCTTCTTTTTTATATTAATAAAAATCTAGAACTATCTAATTTTCTTTTTCAAAATCTATTATACACTCCATGCATACTCATATTTTTTCCTTTATATTTTAGGATCAATCCATTTGGTCGAGCATAAGATATTGTAAATATTAAGGTAAGTATTTAATTTATATTTATTTTTTGTTTTTACTTGCATGTTGATCACTCTATAAAATTATAGTAATAAAACACGCACTCGGATCATATTTATTTTTTCACATTACTATAAAAATATATATTTTAAAATTACTTTTCAATCTATAAATTCAAGATAGAAGAAATTTATTTGATTTATTTTAACCTTAAATTAATTATTTAAAATTAAAAATATAATAAGTTTCAAAAATATTCTTTTATTGCTAATTGTTTATTTACCAAGACAATGTCTGAGTGGTGTTGTTTAAAAAAAGGGGCCTCATCATCAATGTTAATTTTGATATTGATGGATAACACATCTAATATAGAATGCAAAGTAAGTTAAATGATAAATTAATAAAAATACCCTTCTTATTTATGATTTTTTAGGGGTGTGTAAAGGTGAAAGCAAACAAGTAATATGAGATAAAAATATAATAAAAATATCAATTAAAATTTAAAAGATTATTAATTGTATTCACTTTTTGAAAAGAAATTTCAAGTTAGAAATGTTCATAGGTAAAGGTAATATAAAGAAACAAGCTATGTCAAAACTTGATATATTTTAATTTTTATAATTTTGTTATTCGATATTCGGTGCTTTAAAATTTAATTCTATTGTACTAGGACGATGAAACTTATACATTTAATCTATGTGAGAATCTAATATATACAATACATATTTTCTTCTTTTCGAGAAATATAGAATAATCAATAAATTCTCTTAAACTGTACAATGACAAGTAACATATAATATTTATCTCTTATCTCCTTCAAAAAATGCATATTTTTATTTACATTTACTAATAAATTAAAGAGAATTGTATAATACTTACATTAAAAAACAATTTAAAATAAAATGTTTAAATTATCACATTTAGTTACAACTTATATCATGTTAATAATTGTTAATGCCTTTTTAATCTTTGTTGAGAGTATTATATTAGTTAGATCTATGTAAATAGCTTTTGATTTTTTTAATTGTATTTACTGTACTATATTATTTATTATTTTAGTTTTGGTGGATACAAGAAATAAATTAAAGCAATCAAAATTGTATTGTTTTCATCTTGTATCAACATATATTGGTTTCATATAAAAATGTTGTTGATACACATGATTTATATTTTTAATCGGTACCTAAAATATTCAAACGCAAAAGGTAAAATCATAGAACTAAATCAATAATTCAATTCGTTGTTCGAATTTGATACTAAGTGATGCTGAAATAGGCAATAAAATACGTATTTTTTAAAACATTAATTGAGTAATTTAACAAATTATATGTTATTAATTAATTTAATAAATTAGAAAATAAATTTATTAAGAAACATAAATGGAGAACCTTATAAAAATAATTTTACCTCTTTATTCTTTTTGTTTTTAAATGATATGAATGAAAATTGATTATTTATAAAAAAAATGCATAAAATAGCAAACATAGGCATAAATTAAATATAAAAGAACATGTTATATTAAATTGTAAAAAATAGCCAAAATGGCAGAAGTTTGAGATGGTCTCCACCTAAAAATTTGTATTCTAATTTTATGTTATTTTTCTCCTACTTTGAGAGTGATTTACGATTTTCTTTCATCTTTAGACACTATTTTCACTCTCTTACTTTACTCTTCATGTTCTCTATCATCTTCTCAATCACAAATATCACGCTTTCATATCTCTGATGTTTGTACGAAACTTGTAGTTCACCTCTAGATTTTCAAAAAAGAATCACAATTGATA
>JBDJHY010088019.1:0-13787 GCA_039654485.1 Withania somnifera
ACACTTGCATGTGCATTTGGATGCAATAGACTCATGGATTAGATACTAACAAGAATATGCCAAGTAAATAAGTGGATTCTTAACAAGAATAGGCCAAAGTAATACAAGAAAGATACTCGTAAAAAAATTAAATAAGTAAATAAATACTCACAAACAAGGATGAATGCAAACCCTCCGGTACCTCATCCTACCAGAGAGTACAAGCAGCAAACAACAAGATCGAAAAGGTAAGCATGATATGATGAAATAATATTAAAACAAAGTTGTACGCTTCTATCTCGACCCTTTAGTATGTTGGGTAGAACCACATGGAAGGACTCAAACCGTATACCTCTACTTCTCATATAACCCTCCTCCTATCACCCGCAGGTCTAGATCATCAGGGTCCATATGAGGCAGCGACTCGCACACAACTAACTCTTAAAGTAAGTAGTACTAAACTATGTTACATAGTGAATCTCAGTTGACTTAAATATAACTCTAATTAACATAAGTCGAATTTGCATCTCTAGCTGGACGATATCAGAATCAATGTCAATAATCCAATATCTGAAATAGCATCAACAACTAGCTCATGACCGTTTCCATTGCCAGTAGCAACTCTATAAAGGAATTAACTCGTTACTAATCCTTTCAAAAATTAAACTAGTTCATCAACTCACAATTTACTCATTTTGGAAATATAATACTGGAGACATGCTCATATATATCATATCTTATTGAATTATGGCGCCTTTGCCGAGGCATAAATTTTATAGTAAGCATAACCAAACAAGCCAACTATCTTGGTCTCATAGATATTTCTTATATAACCCATCATCGATGTTCCAGATTCTTGGAAAGAACACTCAGGGTCATAGGGTAACATAATTGCAATTGCAACAACCACCTATAGAAAAGAAACATATAAAAAGAGTGGACACGGTCATGGGTGCCAACCTAGAAATCCCAACCCACGGATATTTATTTATCACAATTAACTACCATATAGACCCAGTCTAAGATCTTAAGCATAGTTTACCTATCCTTCTACAAAGCACTAGAAAATACCAAGTAGAAGAAAACCTACACTACTCTTAAAAATCCAAAAACGACAAAACAAACTCCAATGATCACGCAACTAACAAATAAATAATCTAGACATTAATATGAGTAATGATACCTAAAAAGCTATGAAAAAATCTAGGGTCAAAATATGGGTCAAAATGGGCCTTCAAACTTGGAAACTAAAAAAAGGGTTTCAAAATGTTTCCCACGATGTAAGGAACTTATCCCCAAAGTTTCAAACTAAGAAGAGAAAGGAAAGGGCTTGAAATAATCAAATAAAGTGAAAGAATGAACATGGGTATTTTGGGGATTTTTTGGTAAAATTTAGGAAAATAAATTTTGAAACTCACAAATTATCAAAGAAGAATCAAAGAAATTATTTTTTCCAAGTCACCCATGAGTTTATCAGAAGATCCAAGTATTTAATGGGATTTTGAGAGATTTGGGATAAGAGAGAATGAACACAATAGCTGAAAATTCGTGTTTTCAGCCATTTATACTTGTGGACGGGTACACTATGTGATCGCTACAGAAGGCTGATGATTGCAATCTAGAAGCAGACTTACATTGCGATTGAAAATTGAATAAAAATGGCCATACAATTTCATGGAGAATCTTCTTTGATCTCAAAAGAATTAGAATCAGTGCATGCAATCACATGGGGCCTAGGATTGTGAAGAGTAAAATATTGTGCACTAGCAGCTGAAATAAACTAGAAATAGAAATCCTTTCGAAATAAGGCTTGGAATGCATTTGGAAGATGAAGAACACAAAACAAATGTGTAGATAAAATTATAATGTGAGGTTGTTTCGACAAAATGTCAATAAAAGTCAACACTTGCCAAAATAACTTTCCAACCAAGTACTCGAAATGAGCTTTGTTGGATCTAAAACCTAGTGAACAACTCACCTAACCCAAGCTTGGTATTGTGGCACTGAAGGAGCTGTTATATTTTCAATCTGAGACTTCAATAAGAAAATGAACACTCAAGCTCCAAAATGGAGACATAAAGTACATAAAACACATTAAATTGCACAAACTCAGACTAAAGCTTACGAACTCAAACCAACAACTCATCTACACTAAAATCCATATTCTAGAGCTAAAGAAATTATCATAATTAAGTTGCAAGATTGTTTTCATGGGTTGTTGACTAAGTCAATGATTTTAGTACTAAAGGCTCAAAAATAAGGAACCGTCATAACAACCAAATAAACAACCCAAAAAACGAATCGCCAGCTCTGATAAGTCATAAATAACTTAGGGTCTCTATAAAAATGATCTAGATTACATGAAAACATTAAAATGGCTAGAAGAATCAATACTCCCTGTGTCCAAGGTATAATTTTCGGTATGGTCTTGGGAAATAAAGGAAGAAGAAACACAAAGAGGAATGAAATATAAAAAGGTAATATGGACAATGTATTATTTCCGGTATTACCATGAAATTTATGTGCTATAAAAAGGAAATGTCACATATGATATAAAAAGG
Source organism: Withania somnifera (assembly GCA_039654485.1). Lineage (NCBI taxonomy): Eukaryota > Viridiplantae > Streptophyta > Magnoliopsida > Solanales > Solanaceae > Withania > Withania somnifera. Next base: position 2,541 of record JBDJHY010088019.1, read on the forward strand.
TAATATGGCTAAAGTATTATTTTGATATTACCATGACATTTATATTATATAAACAAAGTAAATATGGCGATTTTCTATTTTCAGTATTGCCATGATCTTGAGATATGATAGCAATGAAATGTGGATGAGGTATGATTTTTGTTATTGCTAAGATACGTGAGACATATTTGAATTTAATTTCATTGCATTGCATTGCACTGAACATTCATGGATGGTTACAGTTGACTCCATTCTTTAATGGGCTTGTCTATAACATAATATCTCTCATATTTATAAATATTTTATTGATGGTTCTTATTCATCCAGTTGTTTAGATGATAATATGAGCTTGAGATGGATAGATTACACATACGCTCTTGAAATTGATATGAAATTTCTATTAAAATTGATGAGAATTGAGTAGGAAAACCTTGAACGATATGAAATGAAGGTGATTGATGAAGATGAGATTGACGTTATGATGGGTTGACATTCTTTTATTGGAATTTACCTTGTCCTATTCTTAGTAGTGACCATCCTGCTAGTTTGACTCTCTATTAAGTCAGTTGTGCACTTCTTACCACGGACAAACTTGTGGGATAGAGTCTAGTTAAGGTACCATAGATTCCACCTATGAGGCCTTATCACAACAAGTGTTATCCATCCTATGATTTGTCAGATAGACTTGAGAGGTAGGATACCTATTAATGGGATAAGAACCGGTTAATACTTTGGTTATAAGATTAGCAATTTTCCTTAATTATGTTACATCATTAAGTTGTTCTGTAATGATTAGTTTAAATTGTTTTGACATGGTCTTGGTATTTAGTTCAGGCAGGACCTCACTTTGTTAATTTATTTAGACTTCGTATTTATCTTCATGGTTATCTTTATGTTGTGTATTATTTTATTTACTTTTTATGAACTGCTAGTTATGATCTAATTTGCAACTAAGACTTTTGAGTATTGTAGTTTGGATGATCAGAGTATTTGATGATTCTTCATTGTTTTGAATTAGTGTCAAGCCAGGGATACTTTCTGAGTACTCGTTGTTAATTTGGTACTTACTCCCTTTCTTTCTACACCTGTGTAGGTTCAAATCCAGAGAAGTGTGATTATTTTCCTTTAGATCAGGTTCGAGGCCTTGAGGTCTAAGAGTTGAGGTAGTTTTTCATCATCTGGAAGATGCACCAACTCTTTTTATTTTATTTATTAGATCCATTTTGAGTATATGAGACATTGAGAATATGCATTTCCTTTTGTTGTGTGTACTTCTTTTATTAGAGACTTGAACACTGTCACACTAGTTTTGGGAGGTTTTATAGACAAATTTTGACCTTGTATCTCCTTTTATGGTAGTTGGTTTATTATTTTTGGCATTTACCCTTATAGGATTTTTTAGGTTTACTTGTCTAGGTGGGTTTAAGGAGGTGATATCACGACTTTGATTTTGGGTCGTGACACCCAACAACTGTACAAAAAATTGTCTATCTCTAGGGTCAAGGATGGAAATGATGCAGGCATAAGAGAGAACAGAATAGACCCATGTACCTACAATGGCTGCTAAATCGGTATAGGCTCAGTCTTAATCTCTGAAGCTCTAGCTAGAGTAGCTACACTGAAATGTTCTCGACCTTTGCCTTTATGGAACTTACTCCAACCTAGATCTTTGAGTGGTAGTGCAACATGTGCATCATCTCCTATTGCTGTCGAAGATTATGTACATCCAATCTACGGAAGAGTGAACAAGAAAAAATAAGATTTCAGTAGATCTACTATGACACACGCTTGATATAGAAGTAAAAAAGAAAAAGAGTTCCTAAAGATGTCTGTGTAGTCTCCTAAAGAAAAGCTATGTATGTTTCACATCCCTTCAGCAAGAATCTATCAGAAACTAGCTCATGTACCGAGGATATAAACAGTCCTAGAACTCTGATACCAATTTTTCAAAACTTGATTTATCAGGTCATGAGGGCACCTACATCGCACCGTAGGAGAACCAAAAAATAAGCATGCAAGGTAAGAGTAATAAACTAAATACAGGATAGGGATAAAAGAATGTCTAAAATAAGTCAGTAGTAACCCCATAACCTAATATCTAGTATATAAGACACTAAAATAAGAGTACAATATATGAAACAATAATACAAGTCTATCTCAACAATACAAAGGACATTATAAGAGATAATGAAAGGTAAGAGAGCAGCTTCATATGTCAGGATAGATCATCTACCTCAGCAACAGATGTTAAGGATGGAATCAACAATCAATGCAGACCACTTGTACCTAGATATGCATTAAATATGCAGACTATAGTATGAGTACCGAAAATAATCGGTACCAAATAGAAGCCATAGGAAGATTATGGATATATACGAAATAAAGGAAATAATTAAACAGATAAGGAATAAAACTCAAAGAGATCAACAACTCGAGCATGTAGAGAAACTAGCCAACATGATATGACAGATAAATATCCTAAGTAACTAGCCATTATAAGAAAAGGTCCAGGAAAAACAAGGAGAGGATATACCTAAATAGATGATCAACTATCATGGAAAACAACTAGATAAGGATGTGGCAGTATAACGATAACCACAAATAACAAAAAAGGGAAAATGGCTAACAATAAGAAGTACGACAACTAGGAATAATAATTTAAGGAGGCCAATAATTGTAACATCTATCTCATGATAATAAAGAAGAAAAGTAATACATAAAAAAGAGTCTCAACGGCACCCCATAATATCGAGAGATAGAAATAAGTAAAGATCACCTACTAGCCGCCCGTATAACCAAAAGGTACAATCAATAAGGACAATGCAGAAAGTAACACTGAAATGAATGCATATGGTACAATTACAAGAGAAATGTGAATGTGTATACCTCCTTTTGGTACCCATAGGTCCGGTCGTGTAATACCTATGGAGGGGCTTCCCCGTATACCCGAACGAAATATTGTATGCCCTCCTTGGTCATATGTAAGTTAGTGTCGGGTCTGTAGGGTCTATGGAAGGCTTCCCTACAATAATATCAATAATCATATAAATTGGATTGTAATCTCAAAATCAGTTCATAAATGAATGAAGGGCTTTCCCGGGTCTAAATCAATATGATCTCAATAGATACTTGGGCTTCCCCAAGTTTATAATAGGAATACATAATCAGTGTAGATCGCTCAGGCTTCAACGAGGCCAAATCATCATGTATAATCAATTTCTAGTGCTTAGGATTCACTGAGTCTAGTAATATCTCAAACATAGTGGTTATATAATACTATCTTATTTATTATCAAAAAGTTGTAAAATATCTCAAATATGCTCACTTTAACCTTTATAATATAGAAAAGGGGCCTATTAGGCCATGCGAGGTTTCAAAATTAAGGATATTAGTCCCTTGTCCATAACATAGTAGAAACCAATATACCAAAACAAGTTTTCATGATGATATACTCAACCACAAATAATATCACAATCAAGCCCAACGAACCTACACAGGCTCAAATCTACAACTAGAATAACCACCCATGTCAATGTCTGAGACTAACAGACATATATAATGACACACCATCTATGTTCCAGAGCTGTCAAGACCACTCGGGGTCATAAGGTCACTACTAAAATGGTGGATAGGGTCATGGATGCCAACCTAGAAATCCCAATTCAAGGATGTCTATTTATCATAATTTGTCCATAGAAACCTAGATTAAGATCGTAAGCCATAGCCTATCTTTCCTCCAGAGAGAAGCTCACAAATACATATAGAAGGTGCTCGAGCTACTCTAAATATCCGATAATGCCCGAATATTCTCGAACGATCACACAACTATAAAAAACATAATCTATGTGTTAATATGAATGAAATGGTACCCATAAAGGTATGAAAATAGTTGGGGTCAAATATGGGCACAGACTTATAGTACTGTGACCCCTAAAGCTTGAATAACGGGCATTTTAAATTTTTCCAACATCATAGGGAATTTACACCAAAAATTAGAAGTAAAGACGAGCAAGAAATAGCTTGAAATGATGAAATAAATTTAAGAACCAACTTTGAGATTTTTGGAGATTTGAGTGAAATTAAAAGAAGTTAAAGTGAAAACTTACCAATAAGTGATGAATAATATAGGAAATAAAATTTCCAACTTCACTCAATTGCTCATGCAAAGAGCCTCAATTTTTTATAGAATTCTTGAACGCTTTGAAGTGAAAAAGAGAAACAAAATGCTAAAAAATTGGGTTTATAAGGTTTATATACCTACTGGTGACCAACCATATGCTATCTCATTAGTCTTTCTCTTGATCACGAGCTCCAACAATATTTACCATAGTGATCACGTGGCTTATGCGCCATGATCATAATGGTCTGGGGAATTAGGCTTCGCGCAATTATATGTAGGGGATGAAGCAAATGCATGGTTTGGAAAAAGAGGATCACGCGATCGCGTGGACTTATGTTCACGATGGTGAAGAACAAGAACATATGTGCGTTATTATTGTGTGGAAGATTTACATGATCATATATAAAGATGCACTAGACTTATGATAGCTGAAATCAACCAACTTTCAAAATTTGAAATAATGATCAAAATGTATTCGAGATCCGATGAAGCAATTAAAATATACTACCTACATGAAAATGACATTCCCAACTCAACCGCTCAGATTAAATTATGATATGAAATCATTTCAATAGCATGTTGACAAATGTCAACTCTATGCCAAGATAACTAACTTTCAAATCAGGTACAAAAAATGAGTCAGGTTGGCCCGTAACACGAATAACCAACTCAACTAATCCAAAGTCAACATTCTGGAGATGATGACCCAGTCAAATTTTATATCTAAGGCTTTGGTCACAAAATGACCTTATGAGCCCCAAAAAGGCAATATAAGTCACATAAACACACGATTTCACTCAAGCTCAAAACCAAATCTCTCAAATTCGAACCCAGAGTCTATCTAGACCAAAATCTATGTTCCAGAGCTAAAGGATTTGTAAGAATTCAATTCCATGTTTATTTTAACACAATTATTACTAAAGTAAACAATTTCAATATCAATGGCTCTAAGACTAGGAAAAAGACATGACAAACAAATGAATGACGTGGGAACTGAAACACTTTTGATAAGTCACAAATGACTTATAGACAATACAGAAGTGCTCTAGAATGCAAGAAAAAGTAAAATTGAAAACTTTATTGTAAGGGTCATCACAATAACTTTTTACTCTAACCTCGTATTGATGAACGATTTATTGCATTAGAAAGAGAACTCAAACTTATTTAATCTGATAATTTATGGTCCACACAATTGCTTATATTTTAGGAGATATGATGTTTTGAATTTAACCCACTGTTAAACTTCTATGAAATACTAAATCGATAACGAAGCTTTGAGTTCTACTTTGTGTTTGGGGTTATTTAAGACCTTAATTCACACCTAACACTCTATGTACACTTGAGAAAATATGATAAGACTTAGATTCAAGTAAAAACTCATTGGGCTTAAGTATAACCATATGTGTAGAATGGTTCAAATCTTATCCTGAAACCCAAGATGATACAATATCACTATCTATGAAGCCCCAGAATTAGGAGGAATCACCATTACTATTCTTGAGAATTTCACAACCTGACTTCTATGGTCATCACGATACTTACATCCCACCATAGGAGAACCACTTAAAAAGTACAAAATGCAAATGTAATAAACAAAAATTTGAAGTTGATAGCATAAGTAAGGAAAGAACACTTAAAAGTATAATACCATAAAATAAATCTCCAAAACCTGGTATTCTAGTACACGAGCCACTAAGAAGTAAATACATAATTTGAAATAAATACAACATCTTTTTTCAAAATACAATATAAGAAACAAATAGTCTAAAGGAAAGGATAAAATGCCATGTTGAATGACGAAGCTCATCCTCTACCTTGGGATCCGAATACCAGCATAAACCTCTAAAATCACATCTCTCACTCATACTTGAATATGCACTAGAAAGTTGCTGAGTCTAGTTTGATTACCAAACCTCTAAAGAAATTGGGTACCTAGTAGGCATCATCATCCGACTGAGCCCATATAATAAATAAAAGAAGTAAATAGCAGATAATTAAGGAAACAGTCACAGAAGTCAAGGAACATAAGTATCAACAAGCGAGTCTAGCTACAGACAAATAAATGCAACAAGGAAACAAATAATAATCTTGCTATCAACATCATAGAATAACCCAGCTAAAAAAGAGAAACATACCTGATTCCTTGCAATAGATAAAAAAGTAAAGAGAATAAGTAAAGGTGGTACACTAGTAACCTCAACAAATAAAGAAGAAAGAAGGAATAGTCAAGTGGAGCACATATATTATTAAAGACCACTAAAACAGGTCAGTTTAAATTATCTACCAAGTGAAAGTCATATGTAAAGATAAAAAAAAGTAACAGATAAATTAACATAAACAAGTCAAGCTCACCCACTGGAACCCCATCCTACCAGAAGGTACATTTAAGAAACAAGTGCAGACAGTAACACAGACATGATGCAGCAGCATCTGGTGTCTCAATAATATTGTACGCTCCTTCTCCGGTGCCCATAGGCTCAATTAGCAAGACCCATGGATGGATAAAAATAGTATACCTATGGTAGGAAAAAACCCGTATAACCCTACTCTAATTTGCCGCAATCTCGGAATGGCAGGATCCATGGAGGCAGAAAGCATATACTAACTCAAATTATAATCTCATAATCAATATCTCATAACTATCATAACTATTCTCAATGAATGTTCATAGGTATCACCGGGTCTAAAATATGTCAAAACTCAATATTTATGCCCTACTACATCTGGGACTAAATTAGGTAATTGATAATACTCAGCATCTGACATCTGGTCGAATCAATAAGTTCTAGAAAGGACATAGTACCCAGTTCCAGGTTTATGTCCTAGACTAACACTATTTAGAAATAATATTATCAGGTGCCTAATTGACAATCGAGTCTAAATTATTTTAAGAAAAACAATGATATAGTCGTTTTATATAAAGAGTCCATTTATAAGCCAATTTCTATCGATATTAACTAGTAATATCAAAATCTTTATGAACAACTTTCTGTATCAAAGTCTCAAAGTAGCGATAGTGATCAATATACAATAATGCACCAGTAAACCATGCAAGGTTTCTAAATCAATAGTAATTTCCATTTAATTATAAAATAAGAGAAAATAATGCATAACATCCGCCTTTAATGGTGATCACATCCACTATCATAATCAATAGATCAGAAATGGTCTTGGAAGACCAACACAGGCTCGGTAATCACTACAACACATAATAACTTATCACATGATGTTTGGTACTCACAAGCATTCCCAATAATACCACCATTTATATTCTACTAGTAATAAAGACCTCTCAAGTTCACAAAGAAATATAAAATCATAACACAATATCAAAATAAAACCCAAGAACCGAACTAGAGAAGATGACATGGTTAAGGGTACCAATATAAAATTCCTAATCCAAGGATGCTATATTGTATTATTATTTTTCATATAATCCAAGTCTAATATCAGTAAGTTATATCCTACTTTTTGTTCAAAGATAGGCTTGCAAATACTAAGTGAAGTATCTCGAAAAACTCCAATAGTTCCAAATATGAATAAATGTGATCAAATGATCACGAAATTAGAAAAATTAATCTACACATTAATACAAGTCAAACAATACCCATTAATCTATAATTATATACAGGGTTAAAATCCAAGTCAAAATAGGCCTATGGGCTTGCGATATTGAAACTATGAACAAAAAGTACCAAAATGTTCTCCATATCCTAGGAAACTAGTACCCAAATTTTGGAGCTAAGATGAGCAAGAATTAAGCTAAAATTAAAGGATTGAAATGAAGAACCCACCTGAAGACATTTGAGAATTTGGATGAAATTCAATGAAATTTTGGATGGGAACTTACAAAATAATGATAGGAAAATGACCAAGTACGTTTCCAACGCTTCACAAGCTTAATAATGGAGACCTAAGATTTTCCATGTTCAACAATGGAGTTTTAGAGTGAAAAAGAATGGAATATTTTATGAAAGTTGGAGATATTTAAGTTAAACTTACTAATAAAATAAGAATAATCAAAGCAATCAATTTTCTAATGTCACCCAAGTTTACAAGAAAAAACCTAAGGTCTAATAATGGCGGGAGTTCAAGTTTTGAAGTAGGAAGCTTAAGAAATTTTGGGATTAGGGGTATTTATACTGGGTACATGGATTAGCAAGATTGGCACTAAATGAAAAATATAATGGCCAGCATTATCGGTTGTTATGAATCTCACAGTCATTTATGAGAAATACACGACATTTTACATTTTATAGCTTTCCAGTAGTTTCCCCAAGTCATTTATGACTTGCTAGGTTCCCTGGCATCTTGGTAGAGAAATATATCAAATTGCCTGTTTTTGAGCCTAAAACTAAGTACTTGTTGAATAAAGTCAACTTTCTTTCAAGACGAGCTCAAACTTAAATTTCGAAAGTTCCATTAGCTTTCGAATACCAAACAAAGTCAATATTGACCTTAAGTTTGTATTTTAAAATTTTCATTTACACTGTATGCTAATTTATGGGTTTTGGTTAAGCTAAGGTCTAATTTTGAGCTTGAGTGGTGTTTTGGTGTTTGGAGTGTCGGAATGGAATTTTGACTCTTCTATCATCTCTAGAATGGTGATTTTAGTGTAATGGGAGTATTGGTTTATTTCCTGAACTTTTCGTTGTATTTTTGACGTATTGGTTGGAGTTTTATGACTTTTAAGACTAATGGTTGACTTGGTTGACATTTTCCTGAAATCACCTCAGATCCTTAATCGACTACACAGTTGAGTCCAAAATGTTTTTTCAAGTGTGCATGCATCATTTGTTTGCATAAAATAGACTCCAAACGCATTTTGAGCCGTGATTTGAAATATTTATTCACTTTGGTTTATGCTGTCAAAAACTGCAACTGGTGCAAGTAAGCTCCTTTTTTGTGATCGCGTTCAGTTCCTAGGTGATCGTGATGTGTCACTATAATGACCCTCATGGTCATTTATGATAAATACGGAATATTTTGTATTTTAGATCTTTCTGGTAGTTTCCCCAAGTCATTTATGACTTGCTGGGACCGACAGTTTAGATCCCTGGAGACTCGGTTGAGAAATATCTCAAATGCCTTATTTGGACCCTTAAACTAAGTATTCATTGACCAAAGTCAACTTTTCTTCAAGACGAGCTCAGAATTAAATACCGATAGTTTCTTTAGCTCTGGGATGCCAAACAAAGTTAAAATTGACTTTAAGTGTGTGTTTTGGAGTTTTCCTTTGAAAGTTATGCGAAATTGTGGATTTTAGTTAATTTATGGCCTAAAGTGGAGCTTGTATGGTATTTTGATGTTCGAAGTGTCGAATTAGGATTCTAATGCATCCAGCAGCTCCAGAATGATGATTCTAGGCTAGGTGAGGTGTTGGCATAATTTTTTGACTTTTTATTGCATTTTCGAGGTGTTGATAGAGAAATGCACTTTTGGCTACTTTTGGTTTAAGGAGTCATTTTCTGTAAACGACCTCAGATTTAAGTTTCATCAATTCCATTGAGTTCGAAATGTTGTTTCCATGTTGTTTTCATATTTGTATTGTCAAAATTTTACTCCGTTTGATCCCCCAACACCCTGGTGTAAAATCTGAGAAATTGCAGTTGAGACCTGCAACTGGTGCAGGTAATGTACCTCTACGCGATTGTGGTAGACCCTTACACTATCAAAATTCAGTGATCCAATTCTCTTCGCGATCGTGAGGTTGTCTCACGCGATCGCGGTGGAGCCTTTTCCAGTGCCTTCTACGCGATCGTGAGCTTCTCTCATGCGATCGCAATGAAGCCTTGTCCAGTGCCTTCTACATGATTGCAAGCCTAGATCACGTGATTGCAATGACCAGCCTACCTTACTCTACGAGATCGCAATGGACAATTCCTAGTACCCTACGTGATCGTTGTATAAAGCCATGCGATCGCGTTGAGTATTGTGACTAGCAGTTATATAAAATTTCCAGTTGTGACCCTTAACGTTTTATTTCAACCAAAAACCTGATTCCTTCAGTTCTAGGGTGAAACTCTTCCTAAACACCATTCCAAGTCCAGGGAAAATCCTTTCAACATTTTCCATCGATTTCACCAAGAAATTGGGTAAGTTCTTCTCTTCTTCTTTCGTATTTTTCTTAAATTCCACTCTTAATGGCACCAAGAGTTGAGGTTGAAGAAATCATCCCAAACTGTTGATTTTCATATAATTCTTTGCTAATGGAATATATATTGCTTCTAAGATCATTAATTCATCATAATTCCAACGATATACTAGTAAAGATTGAATCTTTGACCCTTTAGGGTCAAATCTGTCTAGGCTAATTTGAAGCCCTTCCGGTATTTGCATTGTGCTTAAATTTGGAGCACAGGTTCCTGATATCATTAGGAACCCCGTGATGAAATTTCTTTACAGTTTTGGCAAGTGGGTCCCGCAAGACCATTTTAAAATTAGCATAAAATACTCCATTAGACTCGTGTTAACATGTAGAATTCATTGACGTAAGGTTTAGATCATTCAAAGATCATTTGGTATCAGTTGGAGTAATAATAGTGAGATTGCAGTACTTTGTCGTCAGACAAAAGGTAGGCTCCGTGGGGCTATCTCTGGGCTTATAGCTTTAATAATTTTACTAAATAGTATCCTTGGGTTGGGTATCTAGGTTGTATATTAACCTCGTGCCATTGTTTCATTCGTTCCATATTGATATTGATATTGATATTTTGGCACCTTAGTGATATGGGGCCCGAGACTCAGTATTTGATTAGAAACACCTGTGAAGGGCATAGGGTTTGGATATTTATTGTGCATTCATATCCCGAGAGGTTGGTCCTATGGCTCCGATGAGAGTACATTGGGGTTGGGTTGGTATCACCACTTGATTTTAGAGCCGGAGAGGCTAAAGAAAGATTCAATAATAATGATGAATGACAATATGAGTTTAGAAACTGGAATACTTAATGATTATATATGTAACCTTCTTTTTACTGATTTAAACTTGACATGGTGTCGAGCACTCGGTAACACTAGTTTTACTTGTTTTAGCCTAGGTTATCCCTCCTGACACTGGGAAAATATCATTTGACTAGTTAATGCTGGAACTTAAGTCCGACCTAGAATCGGTAGTGAGTACAGCACTGGGACTCGAGTCCATAGTC